>PITA01024298.1:0-18435 GCA_004023965.1 Spilogale gracilis
TGAGGGGCAAACTGGAGGACAGTGGCAGAAGGAAAGCAAATGGGAACTAGGGTAATCTAGGGAGGGAAACGAAACAACAGAGACTTTGAACACAGAAACAAACTGAGGGACTTGGAGGGAGGGGGGTGGAGGGATGGGAGAGCCTGGTGGTGGGTACTGGGGACACCTAAAGCGTGGAGCACTGGGTGTGGGGAATGGGAATGAATCTTGAAACACTGGAAAAAAAAAATTTAGTAACAATAAAAAAAAAATTAAAAATAGAGGTACCCTATGACCCTGCAATTGCAGTACTGGGTATTTACCCCAAAGATACAGATGCAATGAAAAGAAGGGCCATATGTACCTGAATGTTCAGAACAGCAATGGCTACAATCGCCAAACTGTGGAAAGGGCCAAGGTGCTCTGGACAAAGAAGATATGGTCCATATATACAATGGAATATTACACCTCCATTGGGAAGGATGAATACCCGACTTTTGTTGCAACATGGACCAGATTGGAAAAGATTATGCTGAGTGAAATAAGCCAAGCAGAAAGTCAAATATATGGTTTCACTTACTTGTGGAGCATAAGGAGTAATACGGAGAACAGCAGGAGAAGGAAAGGAAATGTGAATTAGGGTAAATCAGGGAGGGAGATGAAACATGAGAGACGTTGGACGCAGAAACAAACTGAGGGTCTTGGAAGGGAGGGGGGTGTGTGGATGGGTGAGTTCGGTGGTGGGTATTGAGAGCACGTATTGCATGGAGCACTGGGTTAGGGCATAAACAATGAATCTTGGAACACTGAAAAAATAAAATGTAATAATTTTTTAAAAACGATACCTCTCTGATTCCCCCTCTGGCTGTCCTTTTCTTTGTTTGGCTCCCAGCAAACTTTCTTTCACAAAAGGTCTCTTAGCCTCTGGAAAACATGGAATTTCTCCTCCTGCTGACCCACATAGCACCCATGCACTCAGCAATCATTGTACTTTTCACTTCCATATAAAAATCCTATTACTGTCCTTGGTACTCCTACTAAAACATGTGGCTTTTTTGGTGACTTCTTAAGGTTAGGCATTACATTCATCATAATATTCATTATCCTTACATAAGAAAATCTTGTTCTATATCCTGGATATGGTGGTAGGCACTAAAAATACAAAGATGAAAGACACATACTTTACCAAGATCAAGGACTTTAAACTAGATGAATCCCACAAAGCAATTTCAAGATTACAGATGAAAGTAATAGCTACAGACAAAGGGTTGATATCCAGCCTGAGGTAAATAATGTAAAAATGGGAAGTAAATGACATGGAAGTTTTTTTCCATTGGATAGTTTATACTTAAGAATTTTCAAGAATGACTTGCTGGGTGAAAAAAAAAGGTAGTTTTTTGACTTACAGTCTCAACTCTGACATATAAATGTCTTGGAAATCATCACTGCCATTCTCACATTTAAAAATAATGGATGAACAAACTGGAAATCAATGACTTTTTTAGATCAATCAGAAATCTGAGGTCACAGGGCAAGTGCCACCTAAAAGCTAGGTGATACCTAGAGAATCACAGAGTAAGTGCCACCTAAAGGAAGCATACCTAGAGAATCACAGCTGACTCCAGCTTAATGGTAGCAGAAGCCACTGGACCAAAACTAACTGATTGTAATAGTTAAATAGAGCTATGGACATTTAGGAACCAGTTTTTGTATCAACGTGCATTTCATTGCTTTACAATTCTTTTCTGGGTCATCCAGTAATTGCCATTGGTGCCTCTTCTTTGGTGAAATATCTGTTATATCTTTTGCAAATTTTTCTAATCAGTTTTTTTAATCATCACTGTTGAGTCTTGAGAGTTGTCTATATATCCTAGCTATAAAGATTTGCTTGGATTTTGGCGGAATATCACTAAACTCATGTATTACTTTGTGGAGAATTTATAACTCTACTATGTTGAACTGTCAAATTTATGAACATGGTACAAGTCTGTATTTAGGCCTTTTAAAAATTTATTTCAACAACATTTTTATGGTTCAGCATACATAGCCTATACATGTTTTATTAGATTTATACATTAGCATTTTATTTTTCTTTGGAGCAATTATAAATCATATTGTGTTTTTAATATAAGTTTATATTCATTGCTAATATATATATAAATGCAATATTTTTGGTGTTTCGATCGTGTATCCTGCAACCTTGGTAAATGCACTTATTGTTCTAGGAGATTATTTGCTTAATTGTTTTTAATTTAAAGAATTCAGATTCTCTGGAGTTTTCTATATAGAAATCTTGTTAACTGCAAATAAATATGGTTTTAGTATTCCTTTCCAATATGTATTCTTTTATTTCTTTTTCTTATTTTATTACACTGGCTAGAAGTTCTGGTATTTTGCTGAATGAGAGTGGAGACAGTCGACATTACTGACCATTCCTCAAAATTCAATCTTTCACCCTTATGTGTGATGTCAGTTGTAGGTTTTTATCAAGTTGAGGAAGTTTCCCTCTATTCCTTGAAGTAAATTTCTTGTAAATGTATATTGCTTAATTATGCTTATTTTTAATTCTGTCATTCTCTGTCATTTAATTGGTATATTTTGGTTATATTTTTGTAAGTATTGATTTATTAAACTTGACATTTTATTTTCTATATTTCATTCATTATTTCATGTTTTCTTTTCTTACTTTCCTATGGATGACTTGAATTTGTGTGTGTGTGTGTGTAGGACTGCATCTTGGCTTACTTAGGTTTTGTTTGCTATTTTGTTTGCTTTAGAATATTAGAATATTACTTTGTATGTGTTTCTTAGTGGTTGTTCTTGGTATTAAAATATACACAGGTAACTTAACACAGTCTACTGATATTGATGCTTTACTGCTTCAACTGAAGTTTACAAACTTTCTCTTTAAAACGCTTTACCTTCCTTAAAATTTCCTCAGTTATAGGTTTACTGGTGACAGGTTTTCTTAGTTCTCCTTTGTCTGGGAATGTCTTTATTTCCCCTCCATTCCTGATATTTATTTTCACTGGATAAAGACTTTGTGGTTACATTTTTCTTTCAGTACTTGAAAACTATCATGCACTTCCCACTGGTTCCTATAAATTTCAGATGAGAAATCTACTGTGATTCAAATTAGTGTTTCTCTATTATTAAAAGGTTTTCTTATGCCACTGTAGAGAGTTTTTTTTTTTAATTTGTTTCTAGTTTTCATAAGCTTAATTATAATGTGTCCTGGCATGGATGTCCTTGAATCTATCCCTTTTAGAGTTCATTCACCTTCTTTAGTCTTTAGATTTATGTCTTGAACCAAATTTGGGAAGCTTTCAGCCATTATTTCCTTAAATAGTTTTCTAGTCCCAGTTCTCTCTTCTCTGCATCTGGGATTCAGATGATAGGAAGCTGTATTGTAAACTTTAAAACACATACTTTCTGGCTGCCTCAACATCTCACAAAAAGGCTGTGAGCACTCCACCCAGGTGGCTAGCACTAGTGTGATAAAGTTTGTCACTGCCACAAGTTCCCCTTCTTACTCTCCCCTATGACCCAGTGACATTCAAAAGTACCAGTAACATTCCTGCGCATATTCTGCTTGTAAACTCCACCTTGATTCCCAGGGAAAGCACTTGTCCACAAGCCCTCCCCCTCTGTTTCACTTTGCAATTTCCTGGTTAAGCTAGCTCCCTTCGTTCTACCCCCAAGCTTCCTTAAGACATGTAGTGGCTGTTTCTCTAAGACCTGCAAATATAAAGAACTTTGTTTTCCTATGCCTCTCTTGTGCTTCCTTTTGTGCATAACTGAATGACCATCTCATGAAAGATGACAAAATAGAACTCTTTTGTGATTGGTCCACAGATTACTGAGGCTACGTTAATTTTGTTGCTGTTGCTGTTATTCAAACTATGTTCTCTCTGGTTTTTAGAATGGGTAAATCCTACTGATTTATCAAGTTCAAGGATTCTTTCTTCTGTCATATCTGGTCTACTACTGAGACCATTCCAAATTTTGTTCTGTTTTTGGTGATTTTATTTTATTTTTCAGTTCTATAATTAACATTGGATTATTTGTATACTTTCTATTTCTTTGCTGGAATTAACATTTTTTCTGTTGTTTCAAGAGAACATATAATTGCTTTCTGGGTTTCATTTTTATTATGGCTACTTTAAAATTTTTGTCAGATAACTATACCATCTGATTCATTTTACTGTTGGCACCTACTGACTTTCTTTTCTCATTCAATTTGGATTTCCCTTGTTCTTATTATGAGTGATTTTCCACTGTATGTTGAATGTTTCATTTTTCAAGTCCTATGGCTCCTAAACAGTCTGACTTCTTTTTTCCACCTATCAGAATCTATTTTTTATTGTTTTTGGTATATTATATTTAGGGTTTTTTTGTTTGTTTGTTTGTTTAGTTACAACTAGGAGGATTTGAGGATAATAAAGCTACTCTATCTTTTTTTTTTTTTTTTAAGATTTTTATTTATTTGACAGAGAGAAACACAGCTAGAGAGGGAACACAAGCAGGGGGAGTGAGAGAGGGAGAAGCAGGCTTCCCACGGAGCAGGGAGCCCGATGTGGGGCTTGATCCTGGGTCTCTGGGATCATGAGCTGAGCCGAGGGCAGTTGCTTAACCAACTGAGCCACCCAGGCGCCACCTAAAGCTACTCTATCTTTATGGAATCAAGAATCTGTTATTTCTAGGCCATGGTTTTGTTTTGTTTTGACAAATCTGATTGGTTACTTTTTATGTTTTATGCTTCATTTTCATAACTTTAACCCATAATTTTATTTCTTCAAATACATATATATTTTTAAAGATGTATTTATTTATTTGAGAGAGAGAGAGCAATAGAGGGAAAAAGAATCTTAAGCAGACTCTGCACTGAGCACAGGGCCCAAGCCAGAACTCAGTGTCACCACCCTGAGGTCATGACCTGAGCAGAAACCAAGAGTCAGATGCTCAGCCAGCTGAGCCACCCAGGCACCCCTCCTTTAAGCAGATTTAACGTAAGTATTTTACATTTTATGTCTGATACAACCAATTTTAATGTCTCTGTATCTGAATGTGATATTATTTCTTCTGATTCTTGCTGGTCGTGCCTCCTTCTGTTTATGTTTTGTAAGTTTTTAAAATCCACTTGTTTTCCCTTAAAATTTACCACAGGAATTCTTTAATACCTTGCAGAATGTGATTCTCTATAGACTATTTGCATTTGCTTCCATCTGCTTGGAAGGGTACTGGAGAACCTTCTAACTCACAACCATATGAATATAAATTCTGAACTTTAGGTTTTTTGTTGTTTTCTGAAATGAGTATGACATGACAACTGTTTCACCATACACTATTCTTATCATTTAAGAAGGATGTAGGCTGATCCAGGAGGATGAACATTAGGTTTTGTTTTGTTATATATCATCTCTATAAACAAGAAGGTTTAAGGGCATAAAAAAAAAAAACAACAACCTTGCAAATTCCTACATAAATCCTGCAGTATTATACACAGAAGTCATGGTTAAGAAATATTAAGATAAAGGTTAACATAACAATAGGATTGCATTTACTTGGAAAAAGTTTATTTCTTCTTGCTTTCTATGAAGAAAAGCAACATCTAGTTTTCCTCAAGCTATATTCTGTGTTCAGAGAAAAGAGAACTCAGAAAAATTAAAAAGAAAATTTTCCCCAAAATTTTAATGAGTTCTACTAAGTAGCAGATTTGCATTTTATAGCTCCCTCTTCCCTAAATATTTATATGCAAAATCAACCTCTAAAATCCTTAATTTTAAGATATTAGTACAGATTTAATTTACACAAAGTACATTGTTGACTAGTTCATTTAGAAGGCAATTCATAATCAATTCAAAGCCAATTTATAAAAAAGCAAGATAATATATCCCTCATAGTACTAGGTCTAGGTCTAGATAATATCACAAGAGTAACTAATGGAGTAGCCTGGGCATTTGAGAAATATAAATAAATAAAATTTTCTTGCAGAAGAACTTTGAATTTTAGAACAAAAATTTATTTTAAATTAGATTTACAGGGTTGCCTGGGTGGCTCAGTCATTGGGTGACTGCCTTCGGCTCAGGTCATGATCCCAGAGTCCTGAGATCGAGCCCCACATCTGGCTGCCTGCTCGGTGGAAGCCTGCTTTTCCCTCTTTCACTCCCCATGCTTGTGTTTCCTCTCTAGCTGTGTTTCTGTCTGTCAAATAAATTTTTTTAAAAAAATAGATTTACATATCAGTTCAATATAAACGGATATGCTAAATAATAGATTAATTCTTTCAACAAATATTTAGTGAGCAGCTATAATTTACTAGGCACTGGTAATTTAAAGTGAGCATAAGGCCCTGAACTCACGGAACCTGCATCTAAGTGGGTGAGTTCATAGAAATTTATTTATTAGCAATCAAATAAATTATATATTTATCAAATGAATAAAAACATTAGCCATAAAAATATCTAGTTTTCCTAGTAATGCTCTAACCATAGCAAAATTTTCTCAAAAATATTTCTCAGAATTTTACTTAAGCCATTAGCATCTGAAAATAATAAATAAACAAGTATATTATTTTCTCTGACAGAACAAAAAAGATCTCTAGATCACACATATTTTTTCAGATGTTATGGAATTTCTGTGTTCTTTCAAGGCCAAATATATACAGTTTAAAATATAAATATATATATTAAATAAAATATACATATATTTTATTTATTAATTTGAGAGGAAAGAGTGAGCAAGGGAGAGAAAAAGAGAGAAGGGAACACAAGCAGGGGGGCAACAGAGAGAGAAGAAGGTCCCCCACTGAGCAGGGAGCCCGATGGGGCTCATTCCCAGAACTCTGGGATCATGACCTGAGCCGAAGGCAGGTGTTTAACCAAATGAGCCAGCCAGGTGCCTCAGGGCCAAATATTTTTCAATAGTGAGGTACCCAAGCTAAATTAACTTCCCTTAGGGCTTCAATTCACTGCTATCTATATTCTATAGTCAACATGCTACTGACTGCTCTTAATAGCATCACCATTGACTTCTCTTCTGTCAAAGTCAAAGTCCACTCTTCCCTTTACGTGAATCACTAATAGTCTTCCAAATTGCTATATTTCCAGTTAACACACAGTCTATAAATCCTGCAAACTATAAAATTACGTGTTTTTTGTTTTTTGTTTTTAAGATTTTATTTATTTGACAGAGAGAAACACAGCCAGAGAGGGAACACAAGCAGGGGGAGTAAGAGAGGGAGAAGCAGGCTTCCCGCTGAGCAGGGAGCCTGACGTGGGACTCGATCCCGTGTCTCCAGGATCATGACCTGAGCCGAAGGCAGTCGCTCAACCAACTGAGCCACTCAGGCACCCCTAAAATTATGTTTTTTAAAACCACATGGCTAGTTATGCCACCTCCATGGGCAAAATCTTTCAACGATTTCTCTATCAGTTAGGTAAGATACATTCAAGAAATAGAAAGTAAGCTTGACATGTCAAACACAGATTATTTAATATAGATAATTGGTTACTTGGATATATAAATGCTACCACAAAAACGGGATCTACAGAAAGCATTATGTCCACTAAGCCTTGAGAAACAAAGGGACAGAAGTATCACCAGAAACTAGGAGTTCAACAAAATTATCATGCTGACTACCAAGGGGATTTTAGATGGCATGCTGGCACATGAATAGGGACATGGGTGAAGACAGAGGAGGTGGGGGAGCGAGGTAGGAACTTTACAGTTAATTCGTAGACCACCCTGGAAAGTGTAATCAACGGTATTGGAGCTGCCAGGATCTGCTGGTGCTGAAATGACTGATAGAGCCTGGAGCAAAGTCCCTTCTCCTCTAAACTTTCAATCCACACCATTCCTCCCAGACAGGAAGGAAATCACAGGAATGACTCTAATCTCCAGTAAAACAGAGAATATTATAAAATTGGTAGCCTGGCACTGAGTGACAATAACCACCACAGTTTATTCCACTCATGATAAACCCTTGCTCCCATATTAATCTATTACTAAAGTATCACTACTAATTCTTTATTATTCTCTACTATCTGAACACACTGAACGTGCCATTATACACATTACATCATAGTAATTTTGTATCCTTAGAGAATGCTTCCTCTTCTTTCTCCATCAATGGAAATTTTTTCTATCAATCCTCTACATCCTCAATTAAATTTGACTTCCTTATGAAGATTTTCCTAGTCCCAGAGTTCAATTTTTTTTATTCTTATCATAGTATTTGGCATATCATCTATGGGAATTTTGTGTGTTTAATGAATGAAGTGCATTTACTATTTATGTTTGTATCTCTCTCAAAGACTATACTCCAGATTTTTAAAACAAAATAAATATTGTTGTGAATATTTTATCACTTCACAAATTCCTTCAGGGTGGAAATGATTTCTTACTCACATCTGCAGTCCCAGATGTTAAGTGCTCATTAATCGATGGAATTTCCAAAACTGATGCATACAGAAATAGAAAGGCAATCAAGGTCTTGTGAATATATGAACTTTAATTTTAAGAGGATAAAAAGTTTAGCTTTTCTGGAACACAAATCTCTTTAGTTTTGTTTGTTTGTTTGTTTGTTTGTTTTTCTTTATGCTTTGCTATTCTTTGGTTATGATTTAAGAGACAAAACTACCTGATTTTGAACCGCCCTAAAAGTTTTTCTATTAGTTTGATGTTTCAAAATTCCAAGGCATTAATTTATTATTTTTTTCCTTTATCAATTACAGCACACAAATCGAGAACTGTGAAAGGTTGTCTACCTAACTATGTGACATCTCAATATGTTCTTCTCTGGAATCCATCTCCTGACTCTGTATAAAAAGAATTTACTGTCAGTAGTAATTTTTTTCATGACATAGCGAAAAATGATACCCTTTCTGAATACCCTTCCATTGTTTTATATCTGCAGATGATCAATGCTCACAGGAGAGGAAAATCACTTTCTAAAATTTCAATGAAAAATCTTATTTATTTGTATGTTAATATTCTAAATAAGCATGTAAAATAAGAATAAAAGTTATGCCATATGTAAAATCAAGCAAATGTCCAAGAATCTGCTGGATTGTCAATCCTTTGATGGCAGGAATGTCTGACACACTATAAATCATCAATCTATGATTTACTGAGTTAAAAATTTATTAATTTTTAGTCATTGACATGAGATTAAGGTTTGCTTTCTGAATATGCTGACCAAGGACTCCAAAGTAAGGAAGAGGTAAGCAATAAAAAAATCATTTAATGTTAATTTTAAGAATGATCAAATTTAAATACATTCCACCATAATTTGCTCCTGCTTATATCTCTAAAAATATATTTTGCTTTATATAATACATTTATTGTGTAAAAATAACACAAAATTGGTATATTTCAAAATGAATGCTCATTTATCTGATGAAGGACAAATAAAGCCAAACAATTAAAATAAGGAATCATTACTACCTTCTTAGCACAGGTGGCAGCACGTCAGTCTCATAAAATAAGGAGCTGTTATCTAGGATGGAGGGGGATTTACTCAGATGAGAGCGCTGAAAGCTATCAGCAGAAGGGAAGAACGAGAAGGGACAAAAGTATGGAAAGAATGGGTCTGTTCTGCAGAACAAGCAGCTCTAACCAGGGAGATGTATGGCCAGGTGTTCCACCAGATACTCCTTGGGTGAACCAGTTTCAGCAAGACTGAAGCTAAGGATCTGTGCAGAAGCCCCCTGAATTGTCCTAAAATTACCTTTAGCTCTTTGTAATACTAAGATCTCCTCATATGGATGGGGTTTTCTGCAATTTTTTTTGAACATACAATGTATGCACTAGAATGTTGACATGCTAGGCATGCCCAGTTGAACCCAAGTGCCTAAGTAACAAAATATGTATAAGTTCCTCAATGTATCAAGCTACCCACTTTTGCCCCATTAGCATCCTGAATAAAAGCTTCCTTCACTAAACTCAAAGGGAAATGGTGCTTGGAGAACTATTTCCTTGTCTCTTTACTCTTTGTAAGTAATCAAAACAAAACAAAATAAAACAAAACAAAAAACACAAAAAACTTTTTATTGAAAACAAAAGACAGGCTAGTCTATTAGCTGACACACCTCAAGCAATGGATCCTTTGTGTTTGGTGACAGAATGTCTACTTCAATCAGTCCCTTTAATTTGATTTAAAACTCTGTGTGGAATATTGAGCTGTACTTGACATCTGCCCAACTTTTTTAATTCAATGATTTTTTTCAGTGGCTGAAACAAACAAAAGTAAACCCACATAACCGAATTTCTTTGCAGTCATTTTACCTACAGCCTAATGTTACATTTAGAGTCTTGTGGTTCTAAAAGCATGTTAGTCATGCTGAGACAGGCTTTAGAGCCAATTTGAGCATTATTGGACAAGAAAGCATTCAAGTGCTTGCTTTTTTCTGAGCATATCAGCTAACAAATCAGAGATGACCAGGACCAGTCTCATTGTGGGCTTTAATGAGCCTGCAAATGAGATCCCAATTTAAAGTGGCTTTGGCAGCCTCAGAGATCTGTGAAATCTCATTTTTTTACAGGGAATTTCCAAAAGGAAGGTAGTGTTTATTATGAAAACGAGCAAGAAGAGTAGGTGTGTCATAATGAGCTTTTTTATCTGTTTGTTTCTCAAGGAGAAAAATTAAATTTCTCTTACAGCAAGAGCAGGATAAACTCTATAGATTTTGAATGGATAGCAAAATTCTCACCAAGTCTCAATAACACACTTCAATTTTAAGAATGCCTACTAAAGGGGAGCCTGGGTGGCTCAGTTGGTTAAGCAACTGCCTTCAGCTCAGGTCATGATCCCAGAGACCTGGGATCGAGTCCCACATCAGGCTCCCTGCTCAGCAGGATACCTGCTTCTCCTTCTCTCACTTGCCCTGCTTATGTTCCCTCTCTGCTGTGTTTCTGTCAAATAAATAAAATCTTTAACCAAAAAAAAAAAAAAAGAATGCCTACTAAGGATCTTATTTTTCTCAAAACATCCCACCACACATTTCCTGACCAAGAAAAAAATTTATATAAAAATAATATAATGAAACTACTACATGCATTTTGACTCAAAGCATTCAAATAAATCTTTTGATTGTTTGCAATAGGGTTATGGTAATCATACCTAACACCAGTAATTTCACATAAACTTTTTTTTTTTAATGAGGAAATCAGTAAACATAGAATAGGTACTATGTATATAATGTTCTTTACCTTTCATATATATTACATACAGAATATTCATTTTTTTAACTGTAAACCTTTAAATAGGCTAATTGTACTATGACAATCCAAGAGGAGAAGCATGTCTCCATTCTCTTTTCCCTCTTCTATCTTGTCCACCTCACCTCTTCCTTCCCCTCCCTTCCTCCCTTCTTCTCCATTTCTGTCTGTCCATGTCTCTCTGTTTCTCCCGCTCCAAGAAAAAACTCATGGAACTCATATTCAAAAGAAAAGTGCTTCTCAAAACAAATCACTTCAAAATAAAGGATCTTGTTAAAATGTCCATTCTGATTCCATAGGGTTTGAGGATTCTTCATTTCTAAAACATTCCATGGTGATGCCTATATTCCTGCCTGTCAACCACATTTTCAGAATGACTAAAGAAGAAGACTAAAGAACTCATTTTGAGAAATGCTAATTGAGGCAAAAGATAATGGTCAGTTAATGGGGGAATGCTGGCCATAAGACAGAGAATGATTTTTCAGAGCCATGAATTTGAGGGATGAAGAGCACCTGCAGGTACGTAGCAAGGCTGACAAGAAGAAAGATGGTGTCACTACCAGAAAGAGAGGTGTCAGTAGTATCAGTGGATTCGACCTGGAAAATGAGTCCCATCTTGGCATGACTGATGTACCAACATGACACCAGGTGAAGACATCAACCCATAGTTAGAAATAAAGTTGGTAGTGGGGAAGAGAAATGAAATGACAATGCCTAAGGAACAGAGCTCAGAGAACATAATATATTTTGGAGGTGGGTAATAAATGTCTCATAGAAGAGATAAAGAACAGCTATCAGAAACAGAAGGATGACCAGATACTAAGAACCAGAAAAGTGAGAGGAAAATCCTTTAAAAAACAACTTATGAAGAGTTCAGGAGCAGACAACTAAGGAAGAATAAATAAACATAGTCGGTACAGGTAATTTTTTTTTTTTAAATAAAAAGTGACAAGAAAGGGGCTAAGAGGTTAACAAGGCTGAAGAAAAGATTTGTTTTCTTTTAGTAAAAGAAAAGATTTGTTTTCAAGTAAGCTTGAAAGTATTACTAAAAGCCAGTGAGGTCTTCAGATAGGAGAGAGACTATACAAACATAAGGAAAATTGCACAACATTTTTCTTTTTTTTTTTTTTTTTTTTTTATAAGTTTTTTTTTTGTTTTTTGTTTTTTGTTTTTTAAGATTTTATTTATTTGACAGAGAGAAACACAGCCATAGAGGGAACACAAGCAGGGGGAGTGAGAGAGGGAGAAGCAGGCCTCCCGCCGAGCAGGGAGCCCGACGTGGGGCTCGATCCCCGGTCTCCCGGGATCATGACCTGAGCCGAAGACAGCCGCTCAACCAACTGAGCCACCCAGGTGCCCCTGCACAACATTTTTCAATGTACAATAGTTCTTGTGAAAACTGGCTAAACTGGATCAAAATCACAGTGTAAGTATTGCACTTGAAAAAAGAGGAATCTTATTTCAAGAGAAGAATGGAAAGGAGGATGAGAGTAAAAGTCTGTGAAAGCTTTTCAGTGGTACAATTAGTGGGACTAGAAACCTGCTCTTGGTTTTTTTTCTCTCATTATGTGAATGTTCAACTCTGACTTTGATTCTAATTTTCTTCTTCTATACTAATTTTCATCCACGGTTTTTTCTAATGTAACTTAGACAAAATTCATTTCACAAATAAAGGACATTTAGTAATATATTAAATACTGGAGGTGACAATTTGACTTATTATTTGGCAGTTTCTTACAATCAACAAACAGAGAGAAATTCAATATAGAGAAATTTACCTTACTCATTCTTTTGGGAAAGACATTTTCAAATCTCCAGACACAGTTCAATATCCTTCTTGCATGTCCCTCTAGAATTGTGGGTACATACATCACATTACATTAAATTAATTTTATATGTCTATCTCCCCACTGAACATTAAGCTGGACTAGGTCTTAATTTTATTTCCATCTTTTGCCTTTAATTATATGCCAATCACCTAGTACTTGCTCAGTAAAGATATTTTATATATGAAAGAGATAGTAATAGAATCAGCCTCCAAATTAAAGCCATCACTTTCACTTATTTCTGATAAGATATAAATATTTAGTGGTTTGTGAAGTGTCCAAAGATCCCACACACTGTTTTATTTTAACCTTGGTAGTAAGATATTTTTCTCTATTCATATTCTTCTGCATGCAATGCTCCAGGTAACAGAACAGAGACCCCTGAAAGAGTGACAAACCTGACACAGTCAGACTTTTCAAGAAAATATTAGCACAATCAATATTCCTGATATCTCAAAAATCTTTGGCCGGTAATACAACTATTAATAAAAAAGGTTATGAGCGTGGTTAATTATTTTCTAAAATTAGTGACAGTGTTCATTAATGAACAAAAAGAGCAAGAAGAATGACAGGCCTCCTGTGTTCGTTTGCAAAAATTCATGATCTGACTCAGTTTTGTCTTTCAGGTACTTTTAGAGGACTATTTGATAAAATAAAATTTCACTTATATGTAAATTCACCCTGGAGACATTAAATATCCCCTTATAAATTTTTACTTAAGTGTTATAAAAAGAATTTTTCTAATTTTTTTTTTTTTTTTTTAGGATTTAATTTATTTATTTGCCAGAGAAAGAGAGACAGTGAGCACAAGCAGGGGGAGCAGCAGGCCTAGGGAGAGGGAGAAACAGGCCCTCCCCTGAGCAAGGAGCCCAACGTGGGACTTGATCCCAGGACCCTGGGATCATGGGTTCATGATCTGATATGATGGAAGCTGATTAACTGACTGAGCCACCCAGGCATCCCTGATTCATTGTTTTTCATCTCAAATCAGCTTGACTGGACTTTTTCCCTTAGATTATTGAGTGTCATGGAAATAACATGATTACATCTATGTGATTAAATTTATATTTCTTCATTTTTCACGTATTTATTATTCCTGATACAATGTCTATCCATACCTTTCACAGTATACCTACTGTCAGTGCTGGATGCTTGAACTCTCTTAATAACACAACTGAGCTATATCAACAACTCAGAAAGGAAGATGGAACAGAGAAAACACAAAATGGAAAAGCCAGCAGGCACTGAAGAGTGACCTGAGCAACTAAATTTAGTATATCGCATAAATACTTTGGGTAGAATTTGACATAAATACTTTTTAAGATTTCATTTTATTTCGGGGGCATCTGAGTTGCTTAGTTGTTGAGCGCCTGCCTTCAGCTCAGGTCATGATCCAGGAGTCCCAGGATCGCATTGAGCTCCCTTTTAAAGAAAAGATTTTATTTATTTTTGAGAGAGAGAGAGCACGCCAGCATGAGAGAGGGAGGGGAAGGAGAGGGATAAGAAGACTCCCGTGTTGTGGGGCTCAATGTGGAACTCCATCCCAGGACCTAGGGACCATGACCTGAGTTGAAGTTAGATGCTTAACCAACTAAGCCACCCAAGCACCCGTGATATAAATACTTTAACAGTAAGATTGTACAGATATGTTGCCTGGACTGATTTTTACATTTTAAAATTACTTAAATTAACTTCATCTTTTTTGTATTAATTGTAAAGTTTTTAGTACCTTTGAGTACAAAAAACTTTTGAGATTTGTCCTCCTAAATCACAGAAATCTATTTTATGGTATAGACTGTTCCCCCTGGAAATGTTTTTAAAAATATTCTTAGGCTTCGGGCAACTGGGTGGTTCTGTTGGTTAAGCATCTGACCCTTGATTTTAGTTCAGGTCATGATCTAAGGGTTGTAAGAATGGGGTTCATGCTGGGCTCTTTCCTGGGTGTGGAGCCTGCTTAAGATTCCCTCTCCCTCTGCACCCCCCCCCACTGCTCTCTATCTCCCTCTCTAAAAAAAAAAATACAACACATTTTTAGATTTCTCATTGTCAAATAAATTATAATTATAATATCTGAAATGAAAAATAAATCTATTGCTGTATTAGTAATAGAAATATAATTTCTGTTACGCTTATAAATGTAGCTTAATTTTTTAAGTATATCCAAATCCTGATTGAATGTAAATTTCATATGGAGGGAGGATCTCCTATGGAAATATGCTCCTTCGAAAGGAAGGAGACAACAATGTACATCTATCTTTACAAGAATCCAGCTAGACTGCCTAACTAGCATATTATGAACAAATCAGCTCTAGCTACTGCATAACCATAATCATATATACATACATATGGATATAAATTTTGAACTCCAATTTCATTGTTCTTTTCTTTTGTAAAATTACTGTATGTATTTATAGGTATATATGTATATATATGTGTGTGTGTGTGTGTGTGTATATATATATAAAATAGATAAAACCTAATTTGTTACCTCATTTGTAAAATGAGAACATTGTTGTAAAGCAACACTGTTGCTTTATAACACTATTGCAAAGACTAAATAAAACAATGTATAGGGGTGCCTGGGTGGCTCAGTCGTTCAGTGACTGCTTTTGGCACAGGTCATAATCCCGGAGTCCCGGGTTCAAACCCCACATCAGATTTCCTGCTTGCCAGGAAGCCTGCTTCTGCCTCTCTCACTCCCTCTGCTTGTGTTCCCTCTCTAGCTGTGTTTTGCCTGTGAAATAAATAAAATCTTTAAAAACAAACAAAAAAACAAAACAAAACAATGTATATAAAATGCCTGAACAATACTTGACACATACTAAGCAATAAATAAGGTATATGTTCATTATCTTCCCTTTTATCTATTATTTTTGTGGCCTTTCTCTCTGGCCAGCTTTAATATATATGAACATGCACATACAAATGCACAATACACAAACATCTCATATGTTTGTACACACACGTGCAAAGAATGACTTAGAAAACTATGGACATACTGCATGTTGCTTTCAACTCCACAGAAAACACAAAATTTCAAATTGCTTAAAAAATACACATGTTGCCCATTTCCAGAAAGTTCTGAAAGGACTTCTAAATACAATTTAAAGATATCTAAGAGATATAATAGAATATACAGCAAGTAAAAAAAAAAAAAACCACCTAGAGTAGACATTATTAGACACTTGAGATGGGCTGATTATATTAGATGAGCACATAATCAGGCTGGAGTTTTTCTCATAACAAAAAGGAATAAGTAAAATTTTCATTCCATTGGGTTTGTGTATGTGTGTGTTATAAAATAAAATGTATAAACAAGTAGAGACAAAGATAAATATTTTTTTCTGGAACTCATAAATATTTTTCTGTAACACACATTTGTCTGAAACATTTAATCAAGAATCTCAAATCACTATTCAAAATCTAACATTTCCTGTAATAACTGAGGACATCAGTAAATCCTATTTTAGTTTAGGTATATAAGATGACATTCCACATATTTTGTTTTCTGGTAGCCTGATATTAATTGATTTTTAATAATTCCTTAAGACTCTTTTTAAGTAACATATATCTAAACTATGATTTTGATAGGAGAGAATAAAAATTCATTATTCAATGCTCAAGACTATACAGATCTTGTTATGGTAGAGACCATGATTTAAATATGAGACATAAGGAAGACATATTCTTCTAGTGAAAATTTAAGAGATGAATTAAAAATTATTTATTTTTGTTCAAAACAAAGGTAAAGTAACTTCAGTAGGGCACTGACAGTGGGAAAGATTACAAATGGAACTGATACATAAAAAAATTGCAACTTTTCAAGCTTTTGCAAAAAAAAATAAATTATTTAAATAGTAGCGCACTGTATAATGAAAAAGAATGTTAGTCTGAGATTGTATGGAGCAGGTCTTAGGAAGAGACTACCATTTTCATAACAGAATTTATCACGTGATTTGGGATATAGCTATATCATAATGAGATCCAGCTACTTAAAATTAGCTGAAGGAAATGAATGAGAAAAAGATTATTTTTAAAAATATTAATTTAAATATTAACCTATGGTCAACAGATTTACGAGTTACTTCAATGAATTTTATGGAGAATGTTTACTTTAGAAATTTGATGCATAATTTGTAAATACACAATATTATCCATGGAGATGATTTATAGTTTACACAAAATTCTTGGAGTGCTTCTCAAACAATTACTAATAATGATTCAAATACTGGTGAATAATATCAAATACAAGTAATTTTTTACTACTTATTCTGAAAAGTGCTCTGTAAGACTAATAAGAAGGGGGAGCACCTGGGTGGCTCAGTTGTTGGGCATCTGCCTTTGGTTCAGATCATGATCCTGGAGTCATGGGATCAAGCCCCACATCCGGGTCTCTGCTCTGTGGGAGGCCTGCTTCTCCCTCTCTCACTACCCCTGCTTATGTTCCCTCTCTAGCTGTGTTTCTCTCTCTCGAACAGATAAATAGAATCCTAAAAAAAAAAAAAAAAGACTAATAAATAGGGTTAATTCACTTACAATAAAAATCACAGAAATTTAAAAACTATACTAGATTCCAGATTTGGCTATAAAGGAAAGATACTGAAAGATTACACTAAACAGTTAAGATACTCTTTAAGAAAAGGGATGCTTGGGGGTGCCTGGGTGGCTCAGTGGGTTAAAGCCTCTGCCTTCAGCTCAGGTCATGATCTCAGGGTCCTGGGATCTAGGCCCACATTGGACTCTCTGCTCAGCGGGGAGCCTGCTTCCTCCTCTCTCTCTGCCTGCCTCTCTGCCTACTTGTGATTTCTCTCTCTGTCAAATAAATAAATAAATAAATAAAATCTTTTTAAAAAAGGGGGGATGCTTGGAAGCAATAGAGATATAAAAAGATATAATTTCATAGTTCATTAAATTAATATTTCCAACTCAACTTTAGTAACACTCAGTTTGAGAATCCAATTAGTAATAGTTTCTTTGGAGACATGCTCATTTATGTTAATTTAGTTCACAGATTTGTCTTTGCAATTGAATGAAAACTTAACAGTTCAAATACATTGAGGAAAATAAAGTGACAGATATTGTTTGCCCATGCAATAGTTATTTTGTTCAACTTCTTCTTCCTTAATAACAAAATTGCAGATCTTTAAAAAAATTTTAGACAAGTCAGCCATTTGTTTAAGTATTGTGGGCCCTTTGCCCTTTTCCCTAACTCGGATTCTGTATTAAGGATGTCCAGAATGGGTAATTCTGTCCTTCTTTGTTAGTGACTAATTTCTACTGGGCACAGAAGTCCTTTTTGATTCAAAAAAAGATGAGTTGAGGAAATGAGGTACACTGTGAAGCTCTTAGAGGTTGGTCAAAGACATGATACATAAAGTAGCAAAGGCAATCCTTGGACCATCAGAAACAA
>PITA01024299.1:0-26605 GCA_004023965.1 Spilogale gracilis
ATAAAAAGCTTCTGTACAGCAAAGGAAACAGTCAACAAAACAAAGAGGCAACCCACAGAATGGGAGAAGATATTTGCAAATGACACTACAGACAAAGGGCTGGTATCCAAGATCTATAAAGAACTACTCAAACTCAACACCCAAAAAGAAGATGAACACATCAAAAAATGGGCAAGAGACATGAAGAGGCATTTCTCCATAGAAGATATACAAATGGCTAAGAGACACATGAAAAAATGTTCAGCATCACTAGCTATCAGGGAAATTCAAATTTAAACCACACTGAGATACCACCTTACACCAGTCAGAATGGCCAAAATCAACAAGACAGGAAACAACAAGTTTTGGAGAGGCTACAGAGAAAGAGGAACCCTCTTACACTGTTGGTGGGAATGCAAACTGGTGCAGCCGCTTTGGAAAACAGTGTGGAGATTCCTTAAAAAATTGAAAATAGAGCTACCCTATGACCCTGCAATTGCACTACTGGGCATTTACCCCAAAGATACAGATGTAGTGAAAAGAAGGGCCATGTGTACCCCAATGTTCATCGCAGCAATGGCCACAATCGCCAAACTGTGGAAAGAGCCAAGGTGCCCATCAGCAGATGAATGGATAAAGAAAAGTGGTACATATATACAATGGAATATTATGTCTCCATCAGAAAGGATGAATATCCAACTTTTGTAGCAACATGGACTGGACTGGAGGAGATTATGCTGAGTGAAATAAGCCAAGAAGAGAAAGTCAAGTATCACATGGTTTCACTTACTTGCGGTGCATGAGGGGTAACCTGGAGGACAGTGGGAAAGTAAATGGGAACTAGGGTAATCCAGGGAGAGAAACGAAACAACAGAGACTTTGGACTGAGAAACAAACTGAGGGACTTGGAGGGAGGGGGGTAGAGGGATGGGAGATCCTGGTGGTGGGTACTGGGGACACCTAAAGCGTGGAGCACTGGGTGTGGGGAATGGGGAATGAATCTTGGAACACTGGAAAAAACAATTTAAGTAACAATAAAAAAAATGAAAGAAAATGGAGAAAGGAATGACACTTCGAAGATAAAATATGTGGTTAATATTTTCTTTTAAAAATAAATCAGTGACAACGATTATATGAAGTACCAGGAAAATAATAAAGAATAGTAATACTGAACATCATTGTGGTATCTGCCATTTATAATGCATCTGAATTTTAAGGTAATTTTTTATAGTTTTCTTGAGATTTTATAATATAAGATCTAAATGGAGTATATTAGATCTAAATGTATAAATTTAATATAATATATTATATATTATATAAGATCTAAATGGAATATATTCTAATGGACAATTTTTGCATGTAAGCTTATTAATTGTATTAATTCAATACCAAAAATGTTTTCAAAATACCTTAAGAGGAGAAAAATGTTCCTATTATGCATTCTTCTTCCCTTTTCCCTGAAGATTTCTCTGAGTGATGCACCCTCGTCTTTTGGAATTTCAAGGAAAAGGACAATGCTGTCTTGTAATCAAATATTCTAGGTACATATTTATCCTGTTTATTAGATAAATAGGACTTATAAAGGCCATAGACTATGAATAAACAAATTCTACTCAGAGCTTAGCACTGAGTCTTGCTTATAATAGGCGATAAAATTCATGAATAACAGAAAATAAAATCTTCAATTTTTTTTTATAAATTGTTTCAATTGAATCACTGAGAGAGCCAATGACAGCCTTCAGTGCATGTGTGGACTGATCATATCGAGGTTTCAGCAATTGTAATAGTTAGAACAAGCTTTCACCCATTAATCAACCTATATATAGTCACAGATAGAATTGTACATTATAACCAATACTCTTGGAATTCCTCTATTAATTACAGTAAGAAAGAAACTTTTTTTGAAATTGTATTTCACTGATATTATACAGAACTTGAGATTCTGGCATTTGTACATTTATTTGTTCACAAATTTCTTTGGCTTTGTATATTTAGTTGGATATGTGAGGGGAAATAAGTCTCTTGGAAAATTATTTCTTTTGGAAGTTATTGCCAGGTTTTGAGCAGTCCCTTTAAAAGTGCTGTCAGAACAAATGCATCAGGTCACACAGCAGGTGGTTTATCTCTGTGAAAGCCTGAGCATTAAAATAGAGAAGACTGCAGACTAGTAATTAGGTATTGATTGGTTTATCTAACACATTCTGCACATTTCTAAACAAATGCAGCATCCTTTACTGATTCTTTTCTTCTAAACCCTGAAACTGGTCAGTGCATTCATTACCAAGATTACAAAATATGAAGTGCAGTTTTTACAACTGATTCACTGATCTCACTGGAACCCAATCAATAAACTTCACAAAATGATTCCATTCTTAGAAAAATGTCACAAAGATCCGTACAAGCCCATTTATACCTCCAACAGGTACTTCTACTTTATATCATCAAGAAATATATATTTTTAACATTACCAAAGAATTATCCACACAGCCTTTTCCTCTGGAAACATTGTGTATCACAATGTCCTGCCTAGTTAACAGAGATGTGTGCAGTCACAGAGCCAATTACCAGGGGTCACACCATTAATCAGGGTACCAAGATGAGACTATAAATGAAAAGGTCAAGTTTGAAGAATAAGTACATAACTAAACAGATACAAATGTGAAAAACAAGTAAGGGATTATAACGACAAAAAGATAAATATGGTAGTGAAAAACACTAAAAACCAAGATTCACACAGATTTTCAAGATCATGATAGCATTTAGTTTTACATAATTTAAATTCTTATTTTGCTCAATAATGATCATAGTCTTAAAGGATCAGGACGAAAATATTAAGGAAACACAAAGAATCTGATTTTTTAAAGTAATTATCAGTTTCCCTGAGAGTAGGGAAATGGGAACAGATAAAGGAATCAAGAAATGAAAAACAAAAAAAATTGTGTGGATTTACACTATGGTATCTTCTACACTAACATTATTAAAGGGCCCACCTTTTACTGACAAACATTTGCAAATCTATCAAAAATAACACAATGGGCTTAATTTAGATATAGAGATAAAAGAAAACAGTAAAAGTGGACTTCACAGATTTAAAAAATGAAATAAAACTATAGTGCGCCTTACATTCTTATTTCATATCTCATCTGCTCCTTAGAATACCCATTCCAAATAAAAAGAAGTTCTTTGCCTTGTCTGAATCATCTAGGCGGTGTGACAAAATTCAAATTGAACCCAAATAAATATAATTTATTTTTTTAAAGATTTATTTATTTGAAAAGGGGGAAGAAGTAGAAGGAGAGGAACAGAGAGAATCCCAAGACTCTCTATTGAACACGGAACCTCATTTCAGGACCCTGAGATCATGACCTAAGCCAAAATCTCAAGTCTAACACTTAACCAATTGAGTTGCCCAGGTGGCCCCTGCCCCCCAGTAAATGTACTTTAGAACCAGACTTTCCACCATTATTCTTTTTTTTTTCTTTCTTTTTTGTTTTTTTAAGATTTTATTTATTTATTTGACAGAAAGAAACACAGCTAGAGAGAAAACACAAGCAGGGAGAATGAGAGAGGGAGAAGCAGGCTTCCCACCAAGCAGAGAGCCAGATGCAGGGCTCCATCCTGAACTCCAGGATCATGACCTGAGCGAAGGCAGACATTTAATGACCAAGCCACCCAGGCACCCCTCCACCACTATTCTTGAGGATCTCTACTGCTAAGAAGAAAATCAATCAAATAAATATGTTTAGAATTGAACCTATATTTATTTATTATAGAAGTTATGTTTTTCCTTACTCATTTTCCTCCATGGCTCTAAAGAGGAGAGCCAAAACAATGAAAATATGTTGTATTCTACATATGTATGTACAATTCTTTTTTCACATACAAAAACTAAATTTAGGATGAAAACTATTTTGGTCTCTCATGGAGATGGCATGTACGTTTGTGTTGAGATATACATCATAGGAGAGGCCCAGACATGTTGCCTATTTAGCATCTATGAAACATACTGTCAAATATAAATGTTTTTCAATTATCTTATTGCTTCATCTGTATGTTTTACAAATTGATTTTATATCATCCTTCCAATTGCAATGTATACATTTTAGAGCAAAATCCAGAAATAAACTGTTAAGATGTTCCTAATGTGATACATATATAGAAAATTATTTCTATTTACTGGCTTTATCCAATGTGTTCCAATGCTTTATTGTTTACTTGTATTTTGAGAAAGTCATAACCCAGTGGAAGTGGGGTATAAATATGTATAAGGTTGCCAAGGTAGTCATACATTTTATATAAGGCATATTGGGAAAAAAACTTATTTGGGGCTATATAAAAACATAATGGAAAAATGTGCATCTTGTCTCTTCTCTTTTTAATCCCTCTCTTTGCTATGGCTGAAAGGATGAACAAATAGCTCATCTTTTACATATTGTCACAATGACTACTCACTGCTTGATTTTTATGCAGAAGACAGATGAATCTTTCACTCTGCATGATTGCACAAAGCAAGCTAGATTTAAAAACAGTAGCTATTAAGGAAAAAGTTGAGTGCTGTTCCACTCTGGCCAGCTAAAATTTGTATGAGGGTCAGTTGATAAGAAATTGAAAAAGGAAACATGTTGTATATGTCTATTGAAAGGAAGAATCTACATATGATAAAACATTCTACACATGATTTTAAGTAGCCTGCCATGCTACATAAATGGAGAAACACCGAGATGGGTGATGTGATCATCTATAATGGAAGATTTTAAAATTATACAACCAAATAAATGTTTTGACATAAAATCTATAAAGACTAGGATCTGATGATGCTATAGTGACTCAACTGCTTATTAAAATACTTTTTCAAAGTACCTATTCATCGAGTACCCACTCTGGCTCAGATACTTTTATAAGCGCTTGAGGTGCATTAGTAAAGACAACAGATGAAAAATACATAATTCTGTGGAGTGCATGTTCCTCTAGAGATATTACAAAGTATGGAATCTTAGGACAGGCTTTTAAAATTTGTAAGTATAAAATAGATATTTTAAAGGATGTTGACATTGTTAAAAATATATGCAAAAGTGCCTTTTGAACTCTAAAGTGTCTGACATTAAAGTATTGTGAGTATAGAAATAATTGCTCTATTAACTTAATGCATATTTGTTAATTTAAATTTGTTGGCATGATACTGTTGAAAGTAGAGTGATTTTTAGTTGTTATCCAGTAAATTTTGTTGTTTTTATCAGTAATTCATAAAAGTAAGAAAGGAACTAAGGAGAGTATATATTACAGAAGGAAAAGGCACCATTGCTTGGTGCCATTATGGGAATAGTTTGTAGACTCTTTAATAATATTTTTAAAAATATTACCTTTGTAAGGAATAAATATTTGTGACTTTGGATATAAAATGCCATACTATAAATGCATAATTGAATCCTTTTTAAAATAAAGTTCAAAGCCCCCCTCAATTTCTTCACATTTGAGCCCCTGACTGGACGCCTGACATTATTTCACTTCATTTTGCCTGTGTTGTATCTGCTCTTGTTTTCCTTTTAGTTCTCTGAGCAAGCATCTCTCTTTTTCTACCTGAGGTGCAAGGCCTGGAACATTTCACTCCCACCTCTTGCTCACTCCATCTCTACTCTTCCGGAGTTTCAATCATACATTTGCAAACTTCATTGCATATTAAAATCACTAGGAAGGTATGTTAAAACACAGGTTCTGAGATCTCACACAGTTTCTCACAGTATGTCTGGAGTCAAGTTGGAGAATTTCCATTTCTTATAAGTTCCTAAGTGCTTTCCAAGGATCACACTTTGAGCACCACTTCTTAGGCTTCAACTTAAATATGAATTCCTTACAGAGATCTTTCCCAGCCTCTTAGTAGATTCAAATATTCTGTTACTTATCTCCAGTGTTTTCTAATTTTTCCTCTTCTATGGTAATAATCCGTTCTTTTTTATTCAGATTCAAGATACATTAGCCCTGTTTGCCATCTCTGATAAAGCAATGATTCTGATATTTCTATTCTAGATTCCTATCCATTACTACCAACTGAGGGATACACCATGTGCTCAATAATTAAATAGAAATAATCTATGTTGAACAGTTTTTGGTATGAAATTTGAGGGAGAACTTAATCTGTGGTGCTTCAAAATTATTAGTTCTTTTTTTTTATTGTAACTTAATTTTTTTTCCAGTGTTCCAAGATTCATTCCCCATTCCCCACACCCAGTGCTCCACACAATAGGTGCCCTCAGAACCCACCACCAGGCTCTCCCATCCCCCCACACCCCTCCCTCCAAGTCCCTCAGTTTGTTTCTGTGTCCAAAGTCTCTGTTGTTTCATTTCTCTCCCTGGATTACCCTACTTCCCATTTACTTTCCTTCTCCTACTGTCCTCTAGGTTACCCCTAGTTCTTTTATAAAAATAAAATGTATAATTTAAAAAATATGGACCATAAATGTAAACGGTATGCCATTTTGCTGATCATGGTCCTTGTTTGAGCAATATCTGGCCTATGATCTCTATCCTGAGATAAAACTTATCAGCACGTATAGATATACATGTTTGTTAAATTAAAATTTGACACTGTAGTTAAAAATCAGTAAGTCATGTAACCTGAAGTAGTATTTTAAGGGTATCTTTGTATTATTCCAAAGCATTAAGCTCTATCATCATTAAAGTTGAGCTTTCATATGCATGTAATTTTACACCTTAACCTCTGTTTTGTTTTTTTCTTTGTTATAGCAACTTATTTTAAATTTCAAATAAAGTCCATGTTACTGGTGTAAGAGAAAGGAAGCCATGAGGTTCTAGAATGAATTTAAATGGGAATGGGTACAGATTTAAAAAGCTGCAAATTACTAAATGTGTTTCTTTTCTTCTAATTTATCTACACCATACTGTGAGATTAATCTCTAAAGGTTCTCCAAATAAGTCATTTACTCAATGAAAACTCTGACTAAAATAAACCAAACAGGAATTTATAGAGCATAATAATTGATCTCCAACATATTTTTTAATCATTTGCTCTTTTATGCCCCCATTTATACATTCTAGACACCAATGAAATTCTGTGCTGCTTCCATTTCCTAGAAATGTTACTTCTTCACTTGCATTTTGTCTTTATTTAGGGTCCAGTCTCTACCTAGATTATTCTCCACATGCTATCACATCTGGTAAAAACCTCTCATCAAAGCCTAAAATAAATGTCACTTTATTCCTTGACCATACATCTTCCTTGATTCTAGGACCTAGCAATAGTCCTACTGCTTTAGAAAACTTCTCAGTATTTTAATTACTTACATTTATGCCTACTGATCTCTTTATATTGTAACTTCTATCAAAGTATCTTGTAAAAATTATTCTCAGATACAGCAGAAAGATGTTCGATTTAAAAATCTGTGGAAAGAGTAAGTGCTAGATAAGGCTATCCAGAATTCAGAAGGCCCCCCCAAAATCTAGTCAGCTAACATACAGCAATGTTTTCTTACAGGAGTGTTTTGTTCAAGTTCATGTGTTATAAGTACACATTAAAATGAGCCTGGACTTTTGAATTAAAAAAAATGATCAGAAAAACAAAATTTAGTTAAATCATATCTTAGGGAAATAGAATAATTCCATAGTTTTGTTAAAAGAGGATTAAAAATCAACATGAAGTACCTATGTGCATTGTATCACCTCTTATGAGTTAAAATTTTAAGTCCATGAATAACATGAGAATATTTTGTTCTTTTAGGATATTATAATACTGAGGAAAAATAAAATTATCCCTTCCAACAAAAATAAAACATAATGACAATTGTAAGGTTTTTAACCTTCATAAATAAGGGTGTTTGGTGCAATGTCATTAGTGGAATAACTAATTTTATAAAGAGTGGCTTACTTGCCAAAGTTTATAAGTACCATAGTAAGTATTTAAACATTTTGATAAATTTCTGTGTGAGAACTCTAGTTGTAAAAATATTCTATGATATTAATAATCCTATTCATTATTTGGCATCATGCCAGTCAGAAAACTGGCATGAAGATTGTAGGAAAAAAAATTTTGTTGTATTCCTAATTTAAATCTTTTTATGACACTTTATATAACATAAGGCTTATAGACATTTTGTGGTTAGTTTGCAACAGTATACTGCTTGCAGTAATTCAATAGCATACTATTATTTTATGACTTATAAAAATTTAACAGATATTCTCAGAGCATCAGTATGCTTATATATGAACTTAAAACTTTTGGAAAGGATTGTTTTTCATGACCAAATGGTGGGGAAAATGTATTTTTATCAAATATTAGCTATTTCTCCTAAAGAAGAGTGACGTTTTAAATACTGACAATGAAAAATATGAACATACTGTTTCTTATTTTTCAAGCACATGCTTCTTCCAAACATCTAGTTAGCTGGCATGACTAAAAGGAAATCTTCACATATGTGTATCTGGAAAAGACTGCATTTCATCTCACAGATTAGGTAACAAATCTGTGTGAAAAAGTTAAGGATTTGAAGATTTGCTCTTCTATAATCCTTCACTATGGGAAAACTTTTTGATTAAAAGATGACATTTTCTGGAAATCCCAGAGGAGTGTTAAGCTACCTTGGAATAAACTGAATCATCAGTGATCATCTTAGCTGTCAATGACCTATAGATGACATTTGTATCTAATTAATTAGATGTCTTCTTTTGAAAGAAACAGTGCATTGTGCATAATTAGAAGAGACATCAAGGTTGGAGTCATTGGCTCATTAATCTAATGAAGCTAGCCTATGGCATTTATATTACTCAGTGGTGATGTTATTTTACTTGCAATTAACAATGCTGTATATAAAATGTTGATTCTTGATAAAGAACCCAGAAATTAAGCACTACATAACTTTCAGAGGAAATTTCATTTTCAGTTGTTTGACACATGCCCTCAACAATTATTTCTACAAAAGCATGAAAAACTGGGGATATTGTTTTTGACTGACCACTCTCTCACTCACACACACAAGCCATCTATTCAAAATACTCATATTCATAATATTCTATGTGCCACCTCCTCTGCAATGATGTTGGTCCAAGGTGTAGGTATGTGATGTAATCCAGGTATGTTTTTGTCTTTCCCTAGGAATTTTCAAATTATTTTGATAATAAAGTAGCTCCTCTTCCTCTTTGATCTAGACTAAAGATTCTTTTTTTTTTTAAAGATTTTATTTATTTGACAGACAGAAACACAGTCAGAGAGGGAACACAAGCAGGGGGGTGAGAGAGGGAGAAGCAGGCTTCCCACCGAGCAGGGAGCCCGATGTGGGACTCGATCCCGGGTCTCAGGGATTATGACCTGAGCTGAAGGCAGTTGCCCAACCAACTGAGCCACCCAGGCACCCCATAGATTAAAGATTTTTTTTTTAAGATTTTGTTTATTTGACATAGAGAAACACAGCTAGAGAGGGAACACAAGCAGGGGGAATGAGAGAGGGAGAAGCAGCCCCCCCCTGAGCAGGAAGCTGGACGTGGGACTCGATCCCAGGTCTCCGGAATCATGACCTGAGCTGAAGGCAGTCGCCCAACCAACTGAACCACCCAGGTGCCCTAGACTAAAGATTTTTGATCCTAGAACTGTAAGAATATAAACCTGGAGAAAGAGCAAGCTGACCTGAGATCATGAAATCCTGAAAGAACAACAGAGATGAGAGGATAAAGTCCCTGATTTCATTAAAAAACCTTGAGCTAGCCATTTCTAAGATGGACATCATGCTTTGTTTTGTTTCTTAATGAAGAAATATAATTTACATCTGTTGTTTTGGCTTCTTAGAAATGGATTTCCATTAATTGGAATTGAAATATGCCTTATTATACAAGATATATTTGATTATCATACAAATTCAGAGTGAACTAATACAGAGGAAAGGAAGTAAAGATGGAAACAGAGAATAACATTATATTGTAAATTAATCTTAAATTATCTCATTGTATAGAAAGTTTGTTTTTCTCATTACAGAGAAGAAAATTCTTTGGTATCCATGAAACTTTATAACACTTGAAACTATATATTAGAGAGAGGATTGAGACCCAATTCCATTTGACTCCAAAATCCATACAGTACCTATAATTAACATTAAAAGCTCTAAAGTAAAATTAAAAAATATTCTTGGGTGAGGAAAATAGCTAAGTTTATATACACACATTTTTATATATAAACTTGCCCAAAAATACATAGATGATTTTAAACAAAAGGCATTTACTAATTCCTGTTTAATTAGGGTTAACCTTTGCACAAAAATGGCGGCTATGTGGCTTTTTCTTTTTTTTTTCCCCAAAAGCTAGTTTTTTTTAAAGGTTTTATTTATTTATTTGACACAGAGAGAGAGAGATCACAAGTAGGCGGAGAGAGAGAAGGAAGCAGGCTCCCTGCTGAGCAGAGAGCCTGATACAGACCTAGATCCCAAGACCCTGAGACCATGACCTGAGTCGAAGGCAGAGGCTTAAACCCACTGAGCCATCCAGGCGCCCTGGCTTTTTCTGTCTTACCTCAGTTATTGTGAATGTAGGCTCAAAGCTGGGAAATGTATATTGATGGTGCTTATAAAACCTAAAAAGAAGAAAAATGAAATATGTTATAAATCTGCACAGCAAAAGCATCAGCCGCATTTTAGATCCATTTAATGTGGGGACAAGCCAAATTAAGCAAGTTTGAGGTTCAGATGCACAAATTTCTAATATTTGCAGAACCAATATACATGGAAAGCATTATTCCAAAAATAAGCAAATGTGTGTATCATTAATGTAGAGTTGGCATTTTCTGAGATAAATGTGTTCCAAAGTAATCCTTGTAAAAGTGACCAAAAATGGCTGTAAAATCGTAACTTTCCCTACAAATAATAAACAAAATAATAGAAAACCTCAGGCTTTGAGTCTAGGCAGACTCATAGTTTACAATACGTTTACCTGTCAAGCTTCTTAAGTGATCTAAGCCTCAGTTTTCTATTGGAAAGATAATAGTACCTCCTTTACAGGGTTGTGTAAGGATTCCATTTGGCAGTGTGTGAAAAACATTAGGCACAATTTCTATTACATAAAAAATTATTCATTAAATCAAAGTTCCTATTATCAGTTGTTGTATAGATACTTGTAATCAATGAAATCAATATTTGAAGATTTGCTGAAGACTTTTCAAATCATCACTGAATATAATTTATTAATACCAAATACATGAAAACATAAATGATTATAACATTGAGGAATTTCAAATATATGATTATCTGTAGTAGAATTTAGAAGACAGCAAGGCTGTCTATACTTAGGTATACCTAATGGTATACCTTAATATACCTTTTATATATTTTATAATCCTTAATAATGTTAACTATCAAAGCAAAGATTATGCTGGAAAAATTTAAACTGGTAAGAAATACTTTATTCAAGGCTATTGTACTTACAGAGACACCAGAGTTTATTCTCAACTCCATTGGTAGGAAGGGCAGGAGAGTTTCTAGGAGATGGGTAGGTGGGCTTGTAGGCTACTTATGTTTGCTAATTGGCCTTACCAAAATATCTCATGACATTAGTTTCACCACTAGAGTAAGGAAGTGGTACAAGTTAGGATCCTACCTTCCCAAAGAAATGGACAGATCAGGACACTCTCATGCCTGATAATTACATTACAAAGTGATAGCTCCTAGGTCCTTGAAAGAGATATTCCTGGGTTATAAAACTGGCAAGAGGTTTTTCGAAAGGATTTATGCATACTTTAAAAGGACAGAGAAAGCATTTATAAGTTTTCTAAAGTAAATAGTCTAAAAGAATGGAAGGGGAGGGATCTCTGTGATTTAGGGCATCTGGATTCCATAAGAGTTGCTAGCAGAGGGAGGTCAGGGAGCAAGAACCTGTCCAAGGTGTAGTCAAGCTAAGGGAAATGCTAAGGCTATGTTGGACATTATCTCTTAGAGTTAGTTTAGAATTCTTGGATTTGCGGATTTTAATATTCTGGCAACTTTTATTGTCGTAAGTAGAAAAGAAAGCAATCTTAATAAATTCAAGTTCAAAGGGACATCAAATATTTCTAAGAATTGGAATGCTAAAGAGACACAACTAAATGCCATTATCATATGCATGAGGTCTCCTATTTTATATCTATTGTTTGATACCCATGAAGCCTGGAAAGTTTTTAATTTGTGTGCCATTAATAATTTCCCTAGCAGTAAGAAATGTTTCATGTATGTTACTGTAATTTTATGCAACTGCAATACCAATATTCATAGGGGACGTGAATGGCTGGGTGGTTCAGTGACTAGGAGACAAAGCTAAAGCAGCCAGGGCCACGTAGCCAATCTTACTTCCTTAGGCCATTGGCCTCCAATTAAGAACCCATCTTAAATCTTTTCATTTCAGACATTTTCATGAAGTATCTGAGAAAGAGGAGATAGAGGATACAGATGAGTTACGACTAGACAAAGCTGTAAAGTATGCAATATTTGCTTTGTGTGTTTTGCTTCTAATTGTATAGTTTCCCTTTCCTCCTTGCACTTTTTTCCCTGAGTGTATTTGTGTGTGAACTGTAATTATGAAGCATACCCACTCATCTTTTCATGACAAATAAAAAACTGAAAAAAGAAAAATCATCCTTAAGTTCAATTTAATTGACCTGTAATATGTTATTAGTTTCAGGGATAGAGTTTAGTGATTCATCAGGTGCATATAATACCCAGTGCTCATTACATCAAGTGACCTCCATAATGCCCCATCCCCCCACAACCACTCCCTTCCAGTAACCCTCAGTTAGTCTCAGAGTCTCTTATGGTTTGCCACCCTCTCTGCTTTTATCTTATTTTTCCTTCTCTTCTTTCCCTATGTTCACCTATTTATTAAGAAATAAGAACTTATTTCTTAAATTCCATGTATGAGTGAAATCATATGGTATTGACTTATTTCATTTAGCATAATACCCTCTGGTTCTTCATGGCAATGATTCTTAAGAGAACTCCCAAGAAAGTACGTAAGAGTCACTTGTAAATGCTTCCCCCCAACTCCAAATCTCTGACCCTTCATTTTTCTAATGTTTATTTCAGAGAGCTCGATTTCCATTTGAAAATCAATTCTATAGGGGGCACTGTGAAATATTTTTCAACTTTGTCAGAGTGGTAAAAAGTAATTTGGGGACCGGTATGGCAATTTAGTAACTGATAATCAAGATGCTACTAACAATGCTTCTTTTTTTGTGTTTTTCAACATAATCACGTCATGTTTTCTTCAAGGATATAAAGAACATAATATGAATAAAAAATAAGGTATTTTTCTTAGTAGAAATATGCTTGTGCCTTAGAAGATAGCTTAGAAATTATAAATGCAGTGGTAAGGGTGGAAATTAAGCTCTAAATTCAGTATGCAAAGTAAATTAGCATAAGTAAAATTTTTCTAAAAGGCATGAAAGTCAACCATAAAGAACCCTATGGAGGTTTCTTAAGATTTTTAGAGATAAAAATTAGTAACCAAGTGATATGAAAATCCGTACTGTGCATTTGAACACAAATCACACACCACATTGTGAGACTCTCAAACAAGTCTTGAAGGAGTTGAAATTAATCAATAGAAAACAGTTTTCTATCTTCCTTTTCATGCTCACTCACTAACATAAGCTCACTGAGTGAGTCACATGCCAGCTTGTCTACCCTATTTATTATTATATTTTTAAGGTTTTACTTACTTACTTGACAGAGAGAAAGAGAGAACACAAGCAGGAAGAGTGGCAGGTAGAGGGAGAGGGAGAAGCAGGATCCCTGCTCCAACTCAGGATCCCAAGATCATGACATGAGCCTGAGGCAGATGCTTAACTGACCGAGCCACAAAGGTGCCCCTCCACTCGTTTTAAATCTGTTCCCTATATTTAGAGCACTCTCACACATGTAATCATAATTACCTAAACTAACCACACCTATGATAAACTTCACTATAAAAACACTGTTCACTATCTAAATCTTATTTATAATATCATCATAAATATGGGCAATCAATATATACTAATTTAGCATAATTACTAAATTTTACTAATTTAGTAAAATTTGGAATGTAATAGATATATAAGTAAACGACTAATAAAAAAAGTTACTCTCATTCATTATGGAATACGGTATATAATACTTACGAATGTCAGTATTATGTCATTGATACGTAAAGGGTTTGCTAAATGTCAAGTGATTTATCATGAATAAAATAATTGCCTTGATGAAAAATTGGTAAAAACAAAAACATTTCCCTCTAAGTTTTTCAAGGATTTTTTTATGTTTAACAAGAAAAATTCCCCTATTAGTAACTTTCAGTCTAGGATCCTCCATGTTAAAGAAGAACTGATACAAATAATCATGGATGGCATTCAGACAAGATATTACTCTAGAGTATATCTCTATCTTTTCTTCAAATAATTAAAGATTATTTTCCTTGTTACTTATTTTTTGTTTGGCCCACATGAAAATTGAGAGGAGGGTTGAGTGAGGAGGTATTAGATTTCTATGAATATACTATACCTTCATTAATTAATTTGATAAATAAATATGTACTGATTGCCTCCCTGCATTAAGCAGTGTAATAGGTATTGATGCAGAGTATTGAAAAAGAAATAACATTGTTATTTATAGTTAATGTATGACATGAAATAATTTTTTAATTTATAGAATTCAATTGTCTTTGATATATATAAATTAAGTCTATCAATTCACAACATTTTTGAGCAACACAAAATGAAAAAAAAAAAGGACTGGGACTATTCCTAAATCTTTAAGCAGATTAAATAGATCAAGTAAAATTGGTTCTGTGATAACTGAAAGTCTAACTATAGTGCTTGATCCTAACATTTATACTGCAGTCAGGAACACATGCTTCTCCTATGATAATATCGACACTAAAATATTTGCACAATGATGAGAGAAATCTTATGGATAAGATCTTCAATGTCTTTTCTAGATTTGAGTCACACATATTGTAAAGATTTTGATCCCTTGAGTTGAATAATTAGATAAATTTTCAGCTCTGCCAAGTAAATATATTTCTGTTCTCTCATATTTAAGGAAGCTAATGCATAAAAAGCATATATTGAAAACTTTATAAACAATCTCTTGCCCTGAGGTTCTAATAAAGGATATATGACTTCTCTTTGGGAAAAAAAAGGAAATTCTTTTATTGCAGTACCCAACCACCAAGGACTTCTCTTTTCACGGATTTTTATCACCAATACTTCTGTAAATCTAGCTAAAAGTGGCCTTCCTTAATGAACAGGTACAAAAAAATAAAAGTTTTTATAAAGCAAGCTATAGACTGTTTTTCCCCCTTTACTCAGAGGAAAAACACAGTTAAAATGGACAAATATATTTTCACTATAGTGAAGCTTTACATCTCCCCTGTTACCACCACCACCCCTGGTTTTATTTTTGCAACCAACAGGTGAAGCATGTCTTTGCCAGTCTCTTTCGTGACATCTCCTGGAGAGAGCAAACACAGTCTTCCTCAGTAATTGCTACTGTACTGTGAGTAGGCCACGCTGCTCCACTCTACACTTCTGCAATTTTACTGTTACTTGCAAAGGACTAAGAGAACTTTGTGGATTTTTTTTCTTTAGTACTGTGCAAGCATGAATGCAATTTTTTAAACAAAAATACCCTCTCTCCCGCCCAACACTGAGAAGTGATAAATAAACTGAATGAATTTGATCTTTTTTTTTTTTTTTTTTAAAGATTTTATTTATTTGACAGAGAGAAACACAGCCAGAGAGGGAACACAAGCAGGGGGAGTGAGAGAGGGAGAAGCAGGCTTCCCGCCGAGCAGGCAGCCCGATGTGGGACTCGATCCCGGGTCTCCAGGATCATGACCTGAGCCGAAGGCAGTGGCTTAACCAACTGAGCCACTCAGGCATCCCTGAATTTGATCTTCTTGATAGGTAAGAGTACCACTGATGTGAATTCTGAACCTATTAACCTATCGTTGTGTGGATTGCTAGATCCCTTTCAAATTAAACAACAATAAACAAAAGAAAGCTAACCAGGATTCATGAAGACTTCAGAACTCACTGTAAAGCTGTGGATTATTTCGCTTATTGTACTTCCAAAACCTATTTATCATGCCTATTCTTCATTCTGGAATAGGGAAGGATAAATTCTCATTTACAAACCATATAAGCAAAATATAGAATCTGAACATGGCTGCAAGGGGCTACTCACTCACAAATGCATGCCAAAGGAGGATTAAATTCAAATTATGTTCATGTTCAACATATATTTGTATTTTAATCAAATGTGAATATTTCCAATCCCTTTCTCTGAAGTTCTGAATTAATTAATACGATTAATCCTAATTAATAAGTAGATTGTGAGATTATCTCTGGAGTTGATACTTAGCATCTTTTCTCCTGTAAATAGAGGTACACCATATATCTCCCCAATCTGTTGCAACTTAAAGGATTGGTTTACATCCTGGCTATCATTGGCTGAGTCTATTTCCTTCTGTGACCTCTTCAAAGTCCTGGCATTAGTGCAGTGATTGCCACATAGAAACCAAATGCACCGATTTTGGAATCTAAAACTGACCTTCAAGAAGCTGTAAACTTCAGTAAAAACTCACTGTATCCATAATGTATTCATTATTCATAACACACTGATGTTATTATAACAAATAATTTTAAATGTATTATGCTACTATGTTATTCAAGCAGAAAGTTAGTTTGGTTAAGGCCACCTCTTCTGTCCAGTTGCTTTACCAGCAAGAGAACCAAAATTCTGGAGATACTCACACTCCCACAATCAACAATTAGATCTAGCAAAGCACCAGACATGCCCAATGAGTTGCAAGGTCTTTCATGTACTAGATACTTTATGTCATTGCTTGAATGAGTTGATGTATTTCTTCCAAGGGTAATTTTAAGAATATTACAGATCAACATCTTCAATAGGTTCCCTAAACAGAAATTTAATCTTTTCGGACTATCATTTCCCTGACAACATATGGGATGTGTAAGCACACATTTACACATATTCTAACTCACAACTACAGACTATGAATGTTTGGATAACCCGGACAGAAGGCCTTTTTTTTTTTTTTAATAAATAAGAAACATCTGTTTTCTTTTTTTTTAAGATATTATTTATTTATTTGACAGAGAGAAACACAGCTAGAGAGGGAACACAGCAGGGGGAGTAAGAGAGGGAGAAGCAGGCTTCCCGCCAAGCAAGGAGCCCAATGTGGGGCTCGATCCTGGGACTCCGGGATCATGACTGGAGCCGAAGGCAGTCACTTAACCAACTGAGCCACACAGGCACCCTGAAACATCTGTTTTTGAACCACATTAGTTTTTCAGCCTCTTAATAGTCCCACTGTAATTGCTGAAGTCTGCATTTCCACCTCCCTTTTATGGTGACTACAACTGCCAACTCTTTGCCTCTCTGCCTTTGCCATCATTTATGACCCATCTGAAGTTGACCCTAACTGCAAATTTGTTTGAGTCACAGTTCTATTTAAATGCCTTCCTGGCTCCTGGCTCACCTTTCCTGGTAGAAAACTCTAAAAATAGTACAAAATAACCCCAATATTCCAGCTCTTGTCTATCTTTCTGTATATCAGAATGTTAGCTTCCTCTTAGAGTAAAGGCAGAACTACTTTGCATACCTTTAAATAATTTTATTAAAAGTTTTTATATATTTTTGTAACAAGGCCTGGGACCTAATAACAGTATATATAATTTATCCCTATAACATATTTAATCCATTATCTGCATTGCACATAACATTATAACCCATTACAACCAAAACAATCTGAAGGTTGGTAAATTTTATCCTCAACTTTTAGTTAGGAGTCTTAATTCCACTATCTATTACCTCCAACCCATGTAATATAAACTTCTTACACAGAGGCTTTTGTGTTGGGCACTGTGTGGTTTGCTCATTCTCTAACTTGCTCTAGTTCAGATGTGATGCATTAGCTCCAATTTATTCATTGTTCTGGAGCACACTGCATTCAAGTGCCTCCCAAACTAACACCACCATATTCTCCCAGTAGACTTAGTAAAGGTGATTGCAATCCCTAGGTGTTGCATGTTACAGTAAGTGTTTTAATTAGAACATCTTGGTCCATTTTTCACATTACTATTAAGCATGACTATTATCTATAAATTAGGGATAAGAAAACCGATGGAGAGATACTAGGCACTTGCTCACTGTCACCCAGGACAACTTGGAACTGGGCAATCTAGAAGTTGAACCCCAAAGATTCTGTTCTGTGACACTTGGGTGGTGGAGGTCATCAAGGGGACATGATTGCCATTTGACCCATGAGCAGAACCCAGGCAATCAGAGGCACCCCTACCCTGGCCTTGGAATATACATTCCAACCACATCCCCACACACTAGAAGACATTACAAAGATGCAGCTTTGAGAGAGTAATGTGTGGTGCAATTTGGACTGAGTACAAAACTGAACCCCATTAAGGCCTTTGTATAAACTCTTAAGATTCTAGTTGGCAGGTGTGAAGATCTATTTATCTTGCAGCTGCCCAAGACAAGCCTAGTACATAAATTCCCTGCTTATTAAACCTTCCACCCACCAATCCAGAGTGGCCTGCCTCTTTCTTCAATTTCTCCTTTTCTTCTTTATAGGGGAACTGGCTTTGAATTTCATCCAGGTGATTCCCAAGATTTCAAACCAACAGACATCCCTGTCAGGAGTGGAGTCATGTAAGGGCAGGCAAAGGACAGCTATTCGTGGTCAAAGGGAAAAGAATCTAATCAGAAAGAAATACATGAGCTAAGAATTTCCCTCTTACATGTTAACATTTCCCTAAATTCTATATGAAAAGAACCTGATCTAACAAATAAGAACCTCAAGAATATCAGAGAAAAGAAAAGGGAAAAAAATCTCTTGAATAAGCTGAATATGTAAAAGCAAATACTTTATTAAATATCAGCACTTAAGAAGTTAACTTAAGAAGTTATCCTGTTTTTTAAATCAGATTTGTGACAATGAACTCTGGAGAAATTTTAACAGACAGAAATGTTAAGAGACTGGACAACAGTATGGAAAAATCAAAGGAGCATTGCAATGGATCAGATGATCTGATGTGATTAGAGAATTTGACCTCTCTCTCCTTAGGTCTGAGACATTCTCATTTGGAATTCAAGATCCCTTTTTGGTAAACACTTTTAAGTTTTATGAAAAAGGCTTAATCATTAAACTTAGAAAAAAAACTCACTAATGAGATGGAAAAGTTTAAGGGTAAAAATCAGAGGGATAAAAGGACAGCCTGGCCTCAGACTGGCAGAAAAATCAGGAAAAAGAAAGTTCTATACTGTAGTCTTAGTCCTCAACTCCAATGCTGTTGTCAGTGTCAAGCCTGCCATTTTGGAAATTTGCTCTGGAAATGAAACAGTATTCAATATGAAATTGTTGAAAACCAAAAAATAAATAAAGAAATTGTTGAAAACCAGACTTCAAAAACAAATGAGCGTTCCCCTTCGAGTCAGTCCACTTCATCTGTTTTCTATCTACTGCTCTTAGAGATCATTGAGGAGACAAATAGACAATCTTGATTGACTTGGGCTTTAACATTTTTTTAAAAGATTTTATTTATTTAACAGAGAGAGAGATCACAAGTAGGCAGAGACACAGGCAGAGAGAGCAAAGGAAACAGGCTCCCTGCTGAGCAGAGAGCCAAACGTGGGCCTTGATCCCAGGACCCTGAGATCATGACCTCAGCCAAACGCAGAGGCTTAACCCACTGAGCCACCCAGGCACCCTAGGTTTTAAATTTTTTTAAAGAAAAGTTCCAACAATTAAGAATGTAGAATGTATCTCCAATGGTAGGGGGAGAAATATTTGTTTCCTGATAGTCCTTTAAAAGTTCAAATGGCTTTCATTTTAAGATTGACTGTAACTGAAGAAAGGCTCATGATACTTTTAATGTAATAAAATAAGATCTCTTTCTCAATTATTTTAAAACAATGTTTTAACTCTCTTTTACATGTATTTGAATTTAGTTGAGTCTTCATAATTCTCAAAGATATCACCTTTACTAAGTCACTATTACTTGTTATCTTCTCTACATATGAAGGCAAAGCTTGTTGTCCCTGGGATGTCAGGCAAAGTTACCCATATTTGGAGTTTCAAGTCTCTGCCTTGTCCTATGAAGCACAATATGAATGCAGGGTCTTGGGAGAAGTTGCCCAAAAAAAGACTGTCCCACACAGTGTAGGACATCAAACAGGACTTTCTGCACTGAGTGTTCTGATGTCATCAGCAATGTACCAGGAGCAAAAATCTTACAGATACTCAAGAAGGAAGTCTTTTTCTTGTAGTCACAGAGAGGAAGTCATACACAAAAATTTACCTATGAAAGATTATGAGGGGAAAAAAATACTGGGGTTATAGCATCCCATTCTACTTTCTATGCCCTACCTTCACCCAATATATTTTACTGACACCTTATTGAGAGGTACAGAGCAGTATCAAGGCTGAAGAGTATGGTGTAAGAGTTCCATACTTCTTTTCCCACCTCCCCATCCACCAAACCCCAAATATTGCTCAGGTGTATGCCGCAAGAAAAGGTAGGATGGAAAAGCATTCTCATTTTGTTTATTTCTTAATCATTTAACCATTCAGCAAACCAGCTTTATCCACATGCACTTGTTCCAGAATACTTATACAGCTCTAGCATGGTAATTTGCCATTTGAATCAGAACTCCATTTGGGAAGGAAAGAGGTGTTGGAGCACCAGTGTCAGGGAGACCTAAGCATCAGAACAAGACAAAGAAGCTTTCCTGCTTGTGACAAGCATAAAGAAACCACATTCATCCAACTCCTGCCTGATAACCACCAAACCTCTCCTGCAGAGTGTTTATGCTCATTGATAATGGGGAGTTCAAGCAGCTGTTTTTGTGAAATTACAGAAACAAACAAAAAAAAAGCATTTACTTATTGTATGAGCAGTTGGATGAAAATGGTTTTGAAACTCGGCTCAGGAAGCTTAGCTTTAAAAATGAACATTTTGAGACAGAAGAACACATCTAAAGTAACAGAGATAGGGGCTTCTGTAAACACAAGCTGGAAACTTATTTTCCAGGTGTAAGCATTTTACGTTATTTTCTATGTGCCCATAGCTCTGGAATGCAGGAGATCATTACTGGGAGCTCAACAAGGAGCCTGGGGGCCTTGTATCCTCTTTGTCAGGAAATTTTCTAACATTAAAGCCCTACCATGCAGAAAAATGGTGGATTTACTGTTCTTTTTGATTTCTTATGTGTGAAGTTTTTGTTGTGCCCACACTACAAGTTATTTTTTTTGTTTGTTTTTGCTTAGGAAGTCTCTTTTGTGAGCTGAATAAATGTTCCATTGCTTTTGTATTTGATAGGTTTCCTTCACTTCAAATTTTTAATGAAGTGGTCTTTCTACTCATAATCCCAGCCCTTTGTTCTGATCTCTCCATTACCAGACATCTATTAACTTCCCACCCTCTTCAGCTCCTAGAGTGCTTCTAATTTTCTCAGTCCTTAATCCTCCACTAGAGAGATACCCCTGCTTTGTAGAAATCCAAATTATGTCATTCATATTGAATGTTTCCCTGGAGAGGATAAAAGAGATTTACAGAAAACATGGAGCCTGGTATGGAGGGAACTTCTCTCCAACTCCTCCTCTGTAACATTGTAGTCATTAGCTTCTCGGATTGTGCCTTCCCACTGCCCAGGGTGGTCTATGGTTTCAAACAGGACTCCCTGCACTGAACATTCTGCTTTCATCAGCAATATGCAAGGGAGCAAAAACTAAGATGATTTGCTATTCAAACAGAATAAGATTCTAGAGAGACTTTGACAGATACGAAGAGAGGCCTTTTTCTTTTAGTCACAGAAAGGAAGTCATATAGATGAACACTCTCATGAAAGAATAGGATAGGAAAAAAGCCTTTGGTTATAGCACCCCTTTCTAACTTTCTGTACCCCATTTTCACTCAGTAGACTTTGTCAGAAGACTATTCCATAAAACTAATGCCACACATTCTTCATTCAGCAAAGACTGAGCACTTGCTAAGTGCTAGAGATTGAATGATGTATCTTGTGTAAGTAAAGATGCAAAAGACACAGGTTTGCTGAAGGGATGTTTGCTGTCTCATGGCAACCTCTACTTCCTGGTTACCAATAACCTATCAGAGTAGACTTTTTAGAGCTGGCTCTTAGGCACTATGTTCTAGCCATAGAGTGTTTTTTTCTTCTTCTTCCTTTAAAAGTCTCCTATCAGTCTCTCTCTCTCTCTCTCTCTCTCTCTCTCTCTCTCTCTCTCTCTCTCTCTCTCCTGTATTTCTCTCAGGGATCTGATGAACTAATCTGACCCAGGGTGTTAATAACTTATACTGCCAATGTTTTCCTCCATTTATTAATTTTTACATATTTTTGTAAAAGAAGGTAACCTAAAGAAGTGAGTAATGTGGTCAAGCAACCATAGAGAAAGCATATTTAATTCCCTCTCTTTAGTCATAAGACTATTTGGAAGCACCATTTATACAAAATTAGAAATTGAACAGCACCACTCACGATGAGGACCTGGTATTTCAAAACAGGTATTCATGCCTGGAAGAATTTTCTAAGACTTTCCAAACCTAAACTTGTTAAATACTAATAACAGAATTTTAGAGCTGTCTCAAAGTGTTCACACTTTCTACAAAAGGGAAAAAGTCAAAGTAAAATTGATTAACCATGATTATTAAACCATATAAATTGGGATTAAAGGGTTTTGGATAAACTTAAATCTAATGTAGTCCAGATCCATATACATACACACACACACATGCACATAAACAGAAAAACAAAACAAAATATCAGCTCCCAGGTGGGCCCTTCACGGGCTTTCAAAGATAAGGCTCAAGGACAGAGTAGCTAATTTTAGTGAAAGTCCTAAGTATGGTAAAAGCTACACTCAAATCTGTTAAAAAGAACTAAGTCTGAGGAAAATAATATGATTTAATATAGTAAAAAGCTTTAACTTTTCTTGGAGGGTACCTAAAGAATTACATAGCATGAAAATTTGGCACTAGGAAATGTTAACTTGAAATACATGATTCTGACAGGGTGCCAGCATTTCATGGAGGCTAAAAGCAACCATTTTATTCAGAAGCTCAGCTTGGTGGTGAGCAACCTAGGACTTTGAAGACTAAATAGGAAGGCTCATCCTAAGTCGACTTCTTTTCTTTTCTCCAGGATCCCAATGGGCTACTTGAAATATCTACAAGTCGTTCATCCAAACAGCAGTGCATCATTACAAGAACTAATTGCTCATTATTTTTGCAGCCCAGCTTAAAAGGAACACATGAAAGATTTCTCAGAGGGTTCGTGTTTCGATTTTGAAGCCTGGAGTGAAAGGACTTCAACTGTGATCCATTGTGAGAGCTGACTAGCAACTAGAGCCTGTTGCAAACACCCACTGTGCCCTGCGTTCTAAAAGAATGCAAGCTTACTGTGTCAGCAGTTGTACCACGCACACATGAATGAACTTTCAGAATGACCGTTTTATTATGTGTATCTAAAAATGAGACAAACCCATATGCCTGGGGTTTGGGTCTTCAGAAATGAGGATGCATCAAGGCCTGTGGTTTGATTGAGCATGTTACCTTATTTTAGAAAGGATGGTGCCTGCGAGATCAAACTAAGACAGGTCCCTGCTTGTTCTCTATGTATCTGACATGCCTTCATACAGAGGGGATACTAATAGGCTGCTGAGCTATTAATGAAACCCAATTTCAAGCCATGTCTCATGGCCATCCATGCTGGTAGGATACAAAAACAACAATCACAGCACTTTTAACAGCCCTTTTAGGTGACTTAAATAAGGGTGATAGAAAAATCCCATGTATAACAAAAAAGCATTGAATAATGGCATGGGATCAGGTGGCAAGGTAGTTCATTGTCAACATCTTACAAGCTTAGAATATAAGGATCTATCATGTGTGGGCATTATGTGATTCATGAAATCATGAAAAAAATGGATTGAAATGCAGTGAATTTTTTTTAATTCTTAGGATTATATGATAAAAATGAAGAAACCATTTTTGATACAACAAAATGTCTCAGTGGAATTTCACTAAAGACTGAGCTAATATTTTACATCTCTGATTAACTTACTTTCTATTAATAATCACAAACTTGTTTTACGTTTCAATTAAATGTGACAAACCATAAGTATATGTACCATTACATTACATATAATATTTAGATCTCTTCATTTAAATTATAACACAGCAATCCCCCTTTATGTCTCTCTTCGCAGGGTTTAATACCCACTTTCATTCCTTTTATCACTACAAATTTACACACTGTTTAGACAAATATTCTTGTATTTACCCACTTTTGGTTTCTTTCTGCCTATATATTTTATACATTTTTACATATTATAAATAAAAACACCCTTTACCTCCAATCACGACTGATTAGAGGATACATTAATTTAAAATCCTTTTCTTAATGTGGGACTATTCTTTTTCAGTCCCAGCTTATCTTTAATATTCACGTTTGGTTGTTTGAAGCTTTCTTTTTTATCACTATTGTTTTTGTTAGAACTCAAGTAATAGAATCGTAGAAATCTTACGATATCAAGGGGTCCTTGAAAATTATTTAGCCCGAACTGTCATTCTCCAGAGCAAAGAAGTGGGTTCAGAATATTCAAGGACAGGCAGTAGGGGTTAACGGCATATTCCTAATAGAAAGTGCTGGGAAGGAAATCTATTTAGTTCTAACCCACTGCTATTTCTATAATCTACACTAAATACTGACAATAAGAAAATAATATTTTTAGATACATTAAATTGTTTGTTCTTAGTTCAGTGCTCTGGTTTCAAACTGGTCACTGCTTCTCAGGTGAACACTCCTTAAAAACAGATGTCATGGACTTCAGCTACAAAGTCAGTCAGAATCCATCCAGACATATCCAAGAGATCTTTCATGATTCTTGTCTCCTTTCTTAACCCAGACTCATTGATTAGTTGAGTGACATACCCAGTAGTGGGCATTCCTAATGCCTATCTGAATCACTTCCTGTTTCTGATTACTAATTGACCTGCTTGCTATCCCTAACTGCACTTTCTGTGGACAACTTGGTGACCTGTTTTGTGAGCTCATTAACAGTTCTGTTCAACCTCAGGGACGTTAAAGCAGTCACTCAAGGTCATACACCTGTTTAATAAGGAATCTGGTTTCAAACCCACATGGGATTGAAATCAGTTCCACTCTGAGCTCAAAAGGCACACTGCTGCTGAAAAAAACCTGAATTAACTCCCTGAGAGACAGGACAAAAGCCTAGAATTTGGAAAAGCAGCAATGATGGAATAAGTAGATATTTTATGCTTATTTATGCACAAGCGGATCCTGGTTAGATAGAGAAAGGAAACGTGAGATTTGGAGTCAACTAGGCAGGAGTTTCAGTCCTACCCTTGCTGACTTGTAATCCTTTGGGAGTATCTGAACTCTCATAGTTTCTGTATTTTCCCCAGTCTGATGTATACAAGGGTCCTTTGTACACACTACGAAAGTTATAAAAATGGCTTATTAAATAAATGAGGAATATATTCAGTTATCTCTATAGCTTAGCAAATTCAGTACATTTAACAATAATAGGGGTGCCTGGGTGGCTCAGTTGGTTAAGCAACTGCCTTCGGCTCAGGTCATGATCCCAGAGACCTGGGATTGAGCCCCACATCGTGCTCTCTGCTTGCGGGGAAGCCTGCTTCTCCCTCTCTCACTCCCCCTGCTTGTGTTCCCTCTCTCGCTGAGTTTCTCTGTAAAATAAATAAATAAAATCTTTAAAAAACAACAACAACAACAACAAAAACACACACAAACCAAACCTCCCTTCAGGATTTCTATTCTATTCTCGTTTAAAAATACATATTATACTTCCCCTTATCAAGGTTTGAAACTTAAGAATCAACTTGAATTCTTAGGTTTTCTCATAACATTCAGTCAGAAAACAGATTTTAATAATCATACCCCCACAGTATCTCTCCCATCCTCCTGCTTCCTGCTTCCCATTCTCCTTGACACATTCCTTAATGTGATGCAGGCTACAACTTAAATTTCTTCATTGCAGTGAGAATGAAACCAGATATCAGCAACTTCCTGAATCACATTTTTAAGCTCTATTTCTTTCAGTTGAAGCCCATGGGTTATGGTTTAACCACACCATATCCAGTATCTGAAGATTTTATGGATTCTGCTTCACTTCAATTTTTATTAGTTATTTTTGTTTCTGAAAAGGCTGAACAGGAGAAAGCCAAGAACAAAACTGCAGAAGTTAACTAAAAGTTTTCAGTCCATCTTTAGAGTACAGATTCTGTTCTAGAGTGTCTTATGAGAAACTTTCTTTTGTTGCAATCTTAACTGATAGTCTATGTTGTCATAGGTTTCATAATGCAGAATTGATCAGATACATATTTAGAAGTAGTGAGGTTTTGCTTGGTATAATCTTTCTTGGTAAAACTGTATTAGCTATTGATTTTTTTTTAGTTGTATTCTGAATCTTTTAATTCTTTTATTTATTTTTAAATTTTTAAAATTTTTTCAGTGTTCCAAGATTCATTGCCCATTCCCCACACCCAGTGCTCCATGCAATAGGTGCCCTCAGTACCCACCACCAGGCTCGC
>PITA01024300.1:0-26507 GCA_004023965.1 Spilogale gracilis
TTTCTTTCTTTTGATCTTTGATTTTTCTTGTTATCCCAGCTATTGTATCTTAGCAGTTTCCATATGTTAACAATGCCCTCTTTTTTTTTTAAATTTTATTCATTTATATGTTAGAGAGCAAGCACAAGCAGGGGGAGTGGCAGGCGGAGGGAGAAGCAGGCTTCCCACTTAGCAGGGAGCCTGACGCGGGGCTCGATCCCAAGACCCTGGGATCATGACCTGAGCTGAAGGCAGATGCTTAACCCACTGAACCACCCAGAGGTCCCATGTCCTATCTTTCTGATCCAGCTCTTCCATTACTAATAGATAGAGATTTTGTTGTTGGGGGTTTTCTTTAGGGTGGGAGTAGTGATGAGCAGTATCAAGTATCCTTTATATAGAGAAGTAGACATTTTGCAGCCCTGGGCAGATAGCCTTGATAAAGTAGTAGCTACATTGTTTTAGAACTGAACTGGTATGTCAGTATTCTGACATATGACAGTATTTTAATTACAGTGTAAGTATTTACACACATTGAAACCATCCAAAAGAAAATTCTTGGTAAAAAGACTTGCTGTATCTCAAGTGATAAAGTACCTATGAGCATCTTCACTACAAACTGAGCTCTAAATTAGCATGGTTTTAATGTCCTAAGTTGAAATACTCAGCCTATACTCAAATTTTATTATTGAGTTAATAACCCTAGATTGTATTCCTATTGCTGGTTGAAAATAAAGTGAATTAATTGTGAAGTAGTTCATAAAAGGTATTATGATCATTGCAGTTATAAAAGCTGAGCAGGGAGCATGATTTAAAGAGCGAGAGGCCCTAGTATTTTTAACTAGCTTCCTCTCTCCAAGCAGTCTCTTCTTTTAAGACTTTGAAGGAAAGTGCTTATTCATAGTTTTGTTACCAAAGCTTCAAAGCCAGTTATTACTTAAAAGGGTAAACAAGTTCCCCTACTAAATTACCTGTGCTAGAATATATTTTTTTTAACTTGAAAAATTAAGCCATTATTCATGTGTCCCTAAAACAGAAACCGTATGTACCTTCTAATCTTGGATAAAATTTAGGTCTGGCCTTTTCTCAATTTGCTACATTCAATGAGATCTGCTCATCCTTAGGCATTGATTTCTGTACTTGGGCAAGAAGATCATGTAAGGTTTTAGTAGGAAAACATAAATTTTCAGAATTTTCCAATGAGCCCACGTGGACCCAAAGTTGGAGTACTTTTGTTCCTTAGTTTTATTGTCTTCACCTCTGTTTAGCCTTTCAGATGAGTCTTCCCTCTGGATACAGATCAGCCCTCAATGAGCTAGAGAAGAAAACATGATCCCAGAGTCACCATATAAGTCAGACTCAGCTGGTCCTGAGCTGAAGTCCACATTTTGGCTACTCGTGACAGTAAAGCCAAGTAGCAAAACTGACCATGAATGTGGTGCCCAGTTTCCCAAGGTCTTAGTTGAGTAACTTCCAATTAGTTACTTATTCTAACCTTTTCTGAAGTGTGGTTTAAGTTGATAAATGTGTGACACATATGGTGAATGAAATTTGTAGTTTAAACACCTTATCAGTGACTTCTTTTTTTAAATTTTAACATGTTCATATGGCCTCTTGATTTTAATTACTGGATGAACAGTATTCTTTAAAATGTTTTAAATCTTCCTCAGAAGGTTATTTTCATGATGTATTATGCAGTAATAAACAATTTAGATAAGGTGAGTGAACTCATCTCTAGGATCTATGTTATTTTCACTGGGAAATGAAGTATGAAGTATTTTTAAAACACCACAATTTGAGAACAATGGTTACAGAAGTTGACTATCCCTTGGAATCATACTCTGTTTGCTATTGTTTCTAAGGTGAGATGGGAGAGTGAGAACGAGCTTGGTGGTAAAGACACAAAGAACATGGGGAAACGGCTTGGTCAGAAGGATTGAAAGAAAAGGGATCGATTCTTGGAAAGTAGGATAATGCAAATGAAGACAGATCAGTGACCAGTTAGTTGGTCAGCTGGGTACAGTAGCTGATCTCATAGACCTGAAAGCTCATCGAGGCATTGATACTGCATATCTGAAAGCCAGAAACCGGAACAGTCATCATCATGGTCCTAGAATCTGGGTCAGCAATAATTATTTAGGAGATGTCCTAACATTACCTTTAACTTTGATTCATCACAAAAATCCCATCGTGGAAAGCCCTCTCGGAGGTCTCAGTAGTGCCCCTTTGCTATCCTGACCATGCACACTTGTACGTGTCGTTGATTCACAACTGGAGGTAGTATTGTTTACCCCCACCCCCGCCCTGGGAGTTCCCCAAGGGTTGGGGGGGTGGCTATGGTACCATCTCTGTAGATCCCTATTGTCGGGCTTATCCTCTGCTGCTTTGTAGGTGCCAGTCAGTGTTCCTTTGGATGACTACTTGCATTTATTTGCTGCTTAATGAATTCATAATGAAAATCAGTGAACCTATTGGAGAAAAATCACAGTATTTGTAAGAGAAAAGGAAGCTTAATACAAGATTAAAGGTCTTTTGCAACTCCCTGATGAAAGGTGGGGCAGTTTAAACAATATTACACGTGTCTAAAGAATTACAAAAATCATTACATCAGCAGCTTTTGCCCTCTGAGGGCAAGGGAGTACAGAGGTGATGGGGAGCCCCCTTTTGCACCTGTCAGAGCTGTTCAGAGCTGTCGGGCAGCATGGTTGAGGTGGCAGGCTAGCTGTGCTCCAAAGCATGAAGCAAGCGGTCACAGGGGCTCAGAGCTAGGAGATGAAGTTGCTGTTTGAGGCCAGTGCAGGCGGTGACCAGGCGCACAGCATAACACACACCTGCTGTGAACGTTGATACGCCTGCGGCGCCTGGTGGCTCAGTCGCTCAAGCATCTGACCCTTGGTTTCAGCTCAGGTCATGAGCTCAGGGTGCTGGGACCGAGCCCCAGGTTGGGCTCCACACTCAGTGCAGAGTCTGCTTGAGATTCTGCCTGACCCTCTGCCCCTCCCACTCATGCTCTCTCTAAAATACATAAATATTTATAAAAAATTGATATGCCGAGGTGCCTGGGTGGCTCAGTCAGTGAAGCATCTGCCTTCAGCTCAGGTTCCCAGGATCCTGGAATCGAGCCCCACATCAGGCTCCCTGCTCAGCACGGAGCCTACTTCTCCCTCTGCCTCTGTCATTCCCCCCACTTGTGCTCTCTCTCTGTCAAATAAATAAAATCTTTAAAAAAAATTGATATGCCTGTGTCCTTAGTAATGTTTTGCAAGGAAAACATAATAAAGATATTGGAGCTTTGGTGATAATTATACTTAAATGACAGATTAGTTCTCTTTAAGATGTACTGATTCTTTTCCTGTGCTCTTAGCTAAACATATCAACAGTAATTTTCCTCTAAGTCATGAGTTCCTCCCACTATGACTTATCTCACTTTTTCTGAGGATTGGATAATTCTGTTTTGAGTATTCTTTCCAGAATTTTGTATGATAGCCAAGTAATTTTTGTAAGCTATGTCCTAGAATAGGCCTGAGAGAGGGAATGGTAACTTTGTTAGTCATGTGGTGGGCAGATTTAACATTCTCTTTAACAGCGTATTTTTGGGAAAGTTTTAGTGCATTAAACAATAGAGAAACATACATAGACCATGCAATTACTGTGTTTTTCTCCAGTCTCAACCCCCAATTTTCTATTTTCCCAGTGGTGGCCATTACACTCAGCCAGCAAATGTTTGTTGACAACTGTTAAAAGAATGGCAAATAGTCCTTGTAAATCGAGCTCTCACTGTGTGAATGCCAGTAGGTCAGTGCTAGGTACCATCATCCTGTAATTTTTATGAACAAACCTCCTTGAATGTGCAGAACTATTTGCCACCGAAGAAAGTGTTGCATTGGGGTGCGACTTACTCCAGACCCCATTTAACCTGAGCACGTGTATCTCAGTTCCCATCCTAGCCAAATTACTGAGGACCTTCTCAGAAGATTCATTCATGTATTTGGTTCAACAAATAATCGTCTGCCAATTCCCAGGCAATTGGCTCTTTATTGGCTCCTCATTTGAAGGGAAGCACTCGTTGGGCATCTGCCTGTTCCCAGGATCAAAGGCTGATGGAAGGAATAAGTAAGCAAGGGGCATCTGTTGAGACAGGGGTCCTAGTGGAATTAGCACTGAGTTGATTCTTAGAAGAATCGGCAGATTTTACCAGGTGAGAGGCAAGGAAAGTTTAAAGAGTCCCAGTCATAGACAGTAGTATGTGCAGAGGCACAAGTGAGAACATGACACGTGCGGGAACTGAATTAACTTTGACACCACTGAATATAGAGTGCAAGGAAGCAGGTGGTGAAAGGTGCAGATGAAGGGCCTTACTTGACATGCCGAGGAGTCTGGTGGCAGATTGGAACGTGGTAGGGAGCAACTGAAAGACAAGCCGGCCTGTGATCAGGTGGGATAAAGCACATCAAAGTCAGCCTGACAGCAGCGTGGGGAGCGGGCCAGAGGGAGGCGAGACCAGAGCCAAGTCAGGTTGCGGTCCCCGGCTTCCTGGGAGAGCTGATGCGGGAGCTGGCTACACAGTGAATGCAAGGTCCGGGCAGAAGGCAGGGCGTGGGGTGGGGTGCGGGGTTGTGATGATGATAAGCACCACCTAAGAGGATTATTTATAAAGATATCTCCTGCACTGTCTTTACAAATAAATACCCTATTGAACTCATTTTATGATTTCATGATTCATGATTTCATGAGCAGTTACAACTGTAGAACTGTGAAAATTTATCAGTAATGATCTGAAACATCTCTAGTCTGTTCCCTGTAGCACATGCTCTGACCTGAATTTGTTTCTGTCAATCACACACGTTCTAAGTTAACCCGCGGCAGCCAGCCCCTCCGCTTGGGGTTCATGGCTGCTCCGCACATCGTGCTGGTGCCGTGGGTCTTCTCTGTGCTCATACATGTCCTGACGGAATAGCCCGTCATTCATACGTATTAACAGGTTTTCACTGAAGTCCAGTTGACTGTTCCTGCAACCATTATTTGTAAGTGGAGAAACCAAACAAAAAGGAGAGGAGAGGTTCCCTGATGTTTAAGTTAAGTGAATTTATGTACTTAGAGTATTAAGGCTCTCAAAGGTGATGGGAATGCAGATACGGAGTATCTGAAATGTGATGAAATCTTGCCTACATTTACATTTTTTTAAAGTTTGGATTTATATTAATAAGGCTGCAAGAATACAGAATAGTAATATGGTTGCATTAGGGTGCTACATTCAAGGCAAATTTTCTAAGGTTTTCTGCTGGTCCAGCTTTCTGTGATGTGGTTATAATGCTCTCATAACAACAAGTAATTATTTTAAATTGCAATATAATTTTATATCATTGCTTCTGTTTGGGAGCAAGGGTATTAAACAATTTGTATGGAAACATTGAAGTCAGTTGCAAATATATTTCTCCAAAAATAGAGGTTTTCATTTTATTGAGTTTCTGTCCCTCCCTAATCCATAATAGACTTAAGAATTTTTCCAAATAAAAATGGTTTATCTACTTTTTTTAATGATATGCAAGAATGAAGAGAGATCACATTTTTTTTTTAAGATTTTATTTATTTGACAGAGAGAAACACAGCCAGAGAGGAAACACAAGCAGCGGGAATGAGAGACGGAGAAGCAGGCTTCCCACCGGGCAGGCAGCCCGATGCGGGGCTCGATCCCAGGCCTCCGGGATCATGACCTGAGCCGAAGGCAAAGGCTTAACCACTGAGCCACCCAGGCGCCCCAATTTGCCTACTTTTAAGATGAAATTCTTGGATACAATTTGCCTTTCAAACCGTCTTAAGATCTTTAAGAGGCTCTTGAGGCATTTTCTTAAATTATAATAAGCTGCCATCCCAATCCAGATAGTTAAATGCTTCCTACCCATTCTGCCAAATGTAATATGGGTTACATGTTCTTTTATCCAGAAAAAGTGCCAATTTACTCTTGTTCTGTCATGCACACGGTGAGCTGCCTTGTGCCTGGGCTCCCTGCTCCCATCACGCAGATGCAGCACCTCATTTCAGGGCTCACCTCATTTAAGCCTTACATAGGTTTTGTGAGAAAGGAGGTACTGTTCCCATTCACAGGTGACACCTAATTTTTGTTCTACTCAATATGTGGACCCTTTTTGTGGTGGTTTTCCAAATGAGGTGAGATAGGACCTGTTGGAGAGTCCAGGTAGTGGATGCCTGGAGGGCGGGATCCCTCCTGGACTCACGCCTTTTCCCCTTGCATGTAGTGGGCGGGTCCACCGGCCAGTCGTTTACCGATTTCTTACTTTGCTTCTTTTGAATGATCTCCTCACTTCCGATGTTTCCCTGCCTTCCCTCATTTCCCTTCCCTGTTCATTCTGCTGCCGTACATGTAACGCCTGTGATGGTCATAGGTGAGAGATTTGTGAGCAATGAGAAAGACCGTGCTTGGGATTTTCAGTTAATGCTTATTTTTTTAATGTAGAGATAAGCTTCACAGGATAAAGATGGGGAGAAGAAAGAACACGAGTTTTCTGCATTAGTCAAAGACAGTAAACATTTTAGCTGCATGTAGCAAAAATCTGTTTTAAGTGTTTATGGGAAGGTAGCAGACAGCCTTATTTTTTTTTTGCATTTGGCCCCCGTCGTGTAGCGAATGGTCAGATGGATTCTCAGGGCGACGCGTGGGAGCTTAAAACCCCCCGAACCCCCTCTGCAGGCCCTCACTCGCTGTTTCCCCTCATTTCCTTCAGTGCGTGGACCTGAGCTGTAATGAGCTAAGCGAAATCACTTTACCAGAAAACCTGCCTCCAAAACTACAAGAACTAGACCTGACTGGAAACCCCCGGCTTGCCCTCGATCACAAGACCTTGGAGCTGCTGAAGTAAGTCTGTAGTTCACCACCACAAAGGACCCAAAACAATTTCAAATACTTGGATACTCACGTGTCCTGTCAGAAAGTTCCCGAGGAAGTACCCAGACAAAAAGAGAACAGGAATAGTGAATACAAAGAGGAAGAGGGGATGGAAAGACGGGAGAGCAATGACTAGCCAGGACCTAAACATCCCAGTTACTGATAACATGGTGTGATGCTTATTGCAGGTGTTATGAAACGATTTTGAAAGAGATGCGTAATGTGGGGAGAATGCACCATGTGGAACTAAAATCTAGATTATTTAAGCAAAAGTGGGAGTGCGGGGTATTTAGATCCTGCTGAGTTTTCTTCTTGTTTGGGGAAAGAATTCTTTGACACGGTCTCATTCTTGATGTCGATAGTGACTTACAGGCTCACTGTGTAAAACATTAAAGGAAACTTCGTTAGGAAAGATGTCTTTAAAAAATTTTCATCACAGAGCTCTAAATGTCAAAAGAATTGAATTATGCTTCACAATTGAATATTACATAGCCATTAAAAACTATGATATAGAGTTACATTACTAACACTAAAGATCTCTACATATGATGTTAAGTGAGAAGAATGTTTACAAAGAAAGTTGTACGGTATGTTCCCACTTTTTTGCAAAATATATGTGCATTGGGTGTGTGTGCTTATGTATACCTGGAAAATGCCTGCAGGGATAGATAACGCAATGTTACAATAGTGTTATTTCCTGGATAATAGGATTATGGATGATCTTCATTACCTTCTTTAAACTTTTCTGAATTCTCAGGATTTTTTTTTTTGCAGCTGGCCTTAAGTAAGTCTTGGACATTGACACACAGTAGTCATTATGTGTGCCATTTGTGCTTAAAGCCTGTTCCACTGTACTGCTGAAAGCCTTATTCCATTATCATCGTAGAAAAATACTGAAAAAGCAGTAGAATTTTAAAAAAGAGTAGCATTAATGGTCCATTAATATTATCCTAGGCTTTTAATGCAAGCCAAGATTTGAACATCACTCAAGGTGATTCCTGGATAGAATCAGTCTAATTAGTGCTTGTTGGTTTTAGGTACTTAATTGATTTCAATGTATAATTGAAGAATACTGCTCAAGTAGAGTGTCGTAGGAAGGGCACAGGAGACCTAGGCACTCTCCACTGTTTGTGAGTATGTGAAGCTTTGGCCCAAATCCCTGAGTCTCTGCGGACCTTAGTTCCCTCATCTACGTGGTGAGGAGGGTGGCCTGCATACTTGCTAAGGCTCTTCTCAGAACTAAGAGTGCGTGGATTATCGATATGTTTCTCATCTTTATACAGGTAACTTTTGAGTATTGGTACAACTAGATGAAACTTTATGTTAAAAATAATTGTATCAGAATTAGTTAATAAATGGAAATAGCTGTTTGGAGAAAAAAGTTGAGTTTGTATTACACACCAAAATAAATTTCAGCTAAATTAAAGAGTTAACTCTATAAAATGAAATGATTTCTAAAAGTAAGAAGAAACCATATGAATATATGGCTTTTTAGGCCAAAAAAGGTAGGCGAAGGGGTGGGAGGGCAGGGATCACAGGAGGAGAAATCAATATATAGAGATTGATACATAATTTGATATTTATGTTAAAAACATTTAAACATATGTTTTATACGGAAAAGTTTGAAATAGCTTTCCTGAAATAATCAAGGGTAAATCTAAAAGGCAAATGACAAACTAGGAAGAAACACTGGCAAAAATAAATAAGTAAATAAATAAAGCATTAATATTCTCGATAGAAAATGTTCTTTTAAGTACTCAAATGGCACACAAGCAAAGAATGCTAACATTTCACAAAAGAAGTACAGATAGGTATGTGAAAACATGATGTTCAACCTCAGCATATCAAGGAAATATTAAATATTTAAATAACATTTTCCTCCCTCAAATTGGTGTTGCTGGAGTACTGTACATTGATATAATTTTCCTTAAAAGCTATTAACTCTGTGTATCAAGCTTTTAAAAATATTCACATACTTAGACCAAGGTTTTCTATTTCTGTTTCTATTATTTCTAAAAATAATCAGAAATGTGCTCATTTTAGGCACAGAGATAGTCATCAAGATACATCTAATTATCTAGGGCACCTGGGTGGCTCAGTTGGTTAAGCGACTGCCTTCGGCTCAGGTCGTGATCCTGGAGACCCGGGATCGAGCCCCACATCGGGCTTTCTGCTCTGCGGGAGGCCTGCTTCTCCCTCTCTCAGTCCCTCTGCTTGTGTTCCCTCTCTGGCTGTGTTTCTCTCTGTCAAATAAATAAATAAAATCTTTAAAAAAAAAAAAGATACATCTAATTATCTTCTGGATGAACATAAAATGCCATTGGGAAGTGTTCATGATGTAACTAGAAAAAAGATGCAAAACCACATATTTACAACTGCCCCACTTTTATACGTGTGCAAGAAAAATCTATGTGTTAAAGCCTCTGTGGTGAACATGTTACTGGGCTGGCCTGAGCACCACAAAGAAACACATGGGTTCTCGGGTTTTGAAAAGGTAACAATGAAATCGTCACACAGTTATGGAAACGGGTTGCCCTCTGTTTAACAGCAAGAAGGCTATGGCTTCTTCATAACCCGGGAGAGCCTCCATATCTAATGTTTTCTTGTGCTTCTAGAGGCGTGGCCTATTGATTGGGTGTCAGCCACGGTGAGTGCATATGGTGGCTCTTCTGTGTGCCTGAGGTCCAGCTCCCGTGGTCGGGACTCGTTTCAGGATGTGCAAGAGTCAATGTGCAGGTCACTTCAGACAGAGGCTCCATCACGCTGTGGTCAGCTGGGCAGAGAGCGCAAAACACCCGCTTCACCAGAAGGAACCGGGGGGTTTAAGGATTATTTTTTCTTTAATTTCAGGCTAGGAAATGGAATGATTTCTTTGAGGGTTCTGTGTTCTATAAAAAGTATAAATATCTTTAGAAATGAGCCCTCCATTGTTCTCTAGAATTCAGAAAGGTGGTGCAGATGTCGTGAGAACCTTAGATAGACCCTGGGAAACGCATCTCCTTGGCTTACCATTTCTGTATGGAGGAATTCGGTGCCAGTCAGATGAGTAGCGCATAACGCCAGACTGCTTTTTAAGTGCCCCTCTTCTATTGTTAGGATTAAAAACTTTGAAAGAGCATATATAGCTCTGCTGTAAAATAAAGTATTAGTTTTACTTCTGGATAGTCTGTTGGCACTTTTTCTGTTTTTGATAAAGGGAAGAGTGAATGTCTGCTGGTAATTGAAAGTAGAAACTTTTCTTTCACGAAATATTTTTAAATTTCAAAGAAATGGCAACCAGCTATTTCTGGAATCAAAGTGAATATAGTTAGATATTGATTTACTTCTTAGACTTGAAGGGTATTCAGTGTTTGCTGTATTTGGGGATTAAATTCTTGAGGTCATGACAAAAGTGCTTGCGTTAAGAGATTATATGTAAGCTCTTTCTCTTGTTTAAGTCGTAGAGGGGAAAAACCAGTGGCAATTTATAAGTAAGTAGGATTTATTTCATCATGTGGTAGCCAGCCTTTTTAAAAAGCTATTTCACATCTGTAGGACTTCCCATTTGGGGGCACTGAATACTTTCTAGTAGGGTGGTTGTTAATAAACCCCATTCTGGAGTTCGCACGTTTAGTATCTGTCTTGGGTCCACTTCTGGCATATGACAGCGAGGTGACATGACTTGTCCGCCAGTTTAAATTCACACAGTTAGCGTGTGGTTTATTGAAATAACCCTGATTTCATGATTTTATATTAGTCTCAGCCTGAATGGCCGCAAGTGAGCAAAGCATTAGAAGCTCAGGGATGGCAGATCTTCAGTATTTGTGAAATATTGGAAGGGGGATGTGGGCAGAAGTTGGATTTGAGGATGAGTGTTGCAGAATTCTCTCACATCATTCAAATACAATATTATTGTGCTTTAGGTTTCATACTTTTCAAACCTGAGTGTTCACACTGTAAGAATACACCCAATGTAATGTTTTCTCGCACCAAGGCGGAGAGCGGTCCTCCTCACTCCCAGGAGACAGCAGCCATCGAAGTGCAATGTGTAAAGGTCTCAAATCACCAGGATGCTGATAAAAACTAATTTTCATGCCCCTCCCCTTCGTTTTCACTTTGTTGAGTAGCTAAGTCTTACTGATAAATATTTTAGACACATTAAACAGGAATGGTAAGTACAGAGTGCTTAGCAGGTATTTTTCATTTCTGAAAGAAAGGTAGCACTTCCCATGTATCTGACTTTAATGATTCCCGCCCCTTCCTTTTCTTTCGTTAGTAATATCCGCTGTTTCAAGATTGATCAGCCTTCTGCGGGAGATGCGTCTGGAGCCCCAGCCGTCTGGAGCCATGGCTACACCGAAGCCTCAGGGGTGAAAAACAAGTGGGTGAAACTTTGGCGTGAGAAGCACCTCCAGGCCACCCCCCTTCTGTGGCGGGCGAGACACTCAGTGCCAGCCCATACTTGCCTTGTGTCACAGTGATCTGAGCAGGGTTCCCCAAAATGAGGCCACCTCAGCCTTTTCATTTGAACAGTGAGCTAAGCCCTGCTTGGCATCACATACTCTTCTCTTTGTGCGAGATGTTGCTAGGAGACAGGGTACTGGACACATTCAGGCTACGTGAGCCTCCAGTGTTTGGAGAAGGCCTCAGGATTGAAAGGCATCCCTGCCCTTTGGAAAAATCTGTCTTTGTCTGAAGCCTGTGTACCAAGCAAAACAGGGGGTAGTATTAAAGGAGAAGTAGCCTTGATTGTCAATATTCGATCACTTCTGTCGATCAGTTAGTGGTTCTATGAAGCGGTTTCTTACCATCTCCACTAGCTTGGCAGGGGCGCCTGGGTGGTTTCGCCCGTTAAGCGGCCAGCTCTTGATTTCATCTCAGGTCATGATCTCCCAGTCCTGGGATTGAGCCCCACGTGGGGCTCTGCTCTCAGTGGGGAGTCTGCTTAAGGATTTCTTTCCCTCTGCACCCCCGCCCCCCAGCTCGCACACTCACTTTCTTGCACATGCTCTGAAGTAAATAAATCTTTAAAAAAATTAACAGTGAATTAGGTTGGCAGGAGTTTCCTGTTCATTTCCTGTGACATCACCTGCTTATCTTGCTACCTGTCCATCTCAATCTCAATTTCTTTTTCTTCCTTGTCTCAAGTGCAAATATTGATTCTCCTGAGAACTATAATCAAGCTCTTCAGGCTTGCTTGTTATGAAGAGGTGCTAGTAATTAGTACCAGGAAGCACCAGAAAGGGAAAGCCTCCCATCAATTAGAATAGCCATGATTAGCTAAGGTACACAACATGAAATATTGAGAATAGGGAAAGAACAAAAAGTGGAAGACGACTCAGGAATACCTGACATTCTACCCGGGCTGCACATTAGAATCAGTCATGGGAGGAACTTAAATCTTCAGGCTGTGCCCAGCGTTTCAGAATGTTTTAAGACCTCCCCCAGGTGATGTTAATGTGCATCCAGGGAGGGAACCACTGACGAGCTGAATTGCTTTCGTGAAAAATAAAAAGTGGAATTGTAGTTACCATGCTGCCTTTTTCCCCCCCACCCCCCACCCCCCTTGAGTAGAAAACAGTCAAGTTCTGGGTCTGACACATTGATCCTTCTTTCCCTAAGGCTGGGACTTGGCGTTGTGTGGTCTCGAGAAGAGGCAGCCGCCATCTCAGCACCTCTGTTCTATTTTACCCAATAAGGGCAGAATAACCGGTTTGTGCCCAGGCTCTGGTTGTTGTATTAGTTCTGCGTTCTTTGCCTGGTGTTAGCACTGTCTTTTGGGGAGAAATTAGTACATTCTTTGGACCACTCAAGAGTTCCTTTCTGGAGATCTTTTTAAAAGACTAGCTTATAACCACCAGTATGTGAAACTGCTTTCTAATTCCAGAACACTGATGTGGAACCCAAGACTTGGTTTTATTTCTATTTATTTATTTTTTAAGGATTTTATTTAGTTATTTGACAGATCACAGGTAGGCAGAGAGGTAGGCAGAGCAGAGGAAGCAGGCTCCCTGCCGAACAAAGAGCCTGATGCGGGCCTCGATTCCAGGACCCTGAGATATGACCTGAGCCGAAGGCAGAGGCTTTAACCCACTGAGCCACCCAGGCGCCCCCAAGATTGGGTTTTAAACATCTCTGGATATTAAAGTGTATTATCTACTCCTATATATTAACAAAGTAAGGAACCAAATAGATCTGTTTTTTTCCTGCATGATTCCCCCTTCCACCATTACCTTTTTTGAGTGGGAGTATCTGCCAGAGCAGGGTGGGGGGAGGGGCAGAAGGAGCTAGAATCTTAAGCAGGCACCACACCCAACCCCAGCATGGACCCTTGTATCAGGACCTGAGCTGAAATCAAGAGTCAAATGCTTAACCGAGTCACCCAGATGCCCCCACTTAAAAAAAAAAAAAAAAAAGTTATATTGCAGTATAACCTAGGGACAAAAAAGTACATTAATAAGTATATGCAACATTCTAAATGGTCCTACAGTGAACACATCTGCAAACCACCATCTGGGTTAAATAGAATGTTAGTTACCAGCACCTCAGATGTCCACACCACCCTGGTCCTCCCTTTGATTTCCCCTTACCTTTTTACCCTTTGGTTTTGCCAGACTTGTCTCAGGTGTTGTTTTTTTGTTTTTTTGTTTTGTTTTGAATTGTAGATAAAAGTGGCCACATTGGGCAACTGAATGCCTTCAGCTCAGGTCATATCTCAGGGTCCTGGGATCGAGGCCCGCTTCGGGCTCTCTGCTCGGCAGGGAGCCTGCTTCCTCCCCTCTCTCTGCCTGCCTCTCTGCTTACTTGTGATCTCTCTCTCTGTCAAATTAATAAATAAAAATCTTTATCTTTAAAAAAATCTATAAAAAATATCTTTAAAAATCTTTATCTTTAAAAAAATCTTTATCTTAAAAAAAAAAAAAAGCTTTGCCATCTGAAAGGAAGGAGAGGGATTGTGCCTGCCTTCCAATCCCAGATCTCTGTTCTTTTTCTCCCTCCCCAAGGGTTGTGGTGTTTCCTCACTAGCAGGCCATTTCAGATCCTTTGGGGAAACTGAGGCAGGGAGCTGCAACTGGATAATTTAGATTTTCAGACTAGAAAACAGGAAGCTTTAGTAGAAAAGAATCACTACTGTATTTTTTTAAAGATTTTTTTTATGCATACCCTCATTCTGACTAGCAAGGGGAGCTGACAGAGGAAGATAGAATTAGGATTAAATTTTACTTTGCTACAAATAGCCGTGTAACTTAGGACTTATTTTTCTTAATAAATGGAGGCAAGAATTTCAAAGTACTGAGATAAGAGCCAGGCTGTCTGGCTTTGAATCTGAGCTTCCTACTTATTTGCTCTGTGACCTCGGGCAGTTAACTCAACCTCTCTTTGGCTAAATTTCCTCAACTGTAAAATGGCACTAAAACCAGGACCTGTCCTCATTGGGTTGTTGTTAGGATCCCAAGTCACACATATGTGAAGTACTTATTAACATGTGCTGTGTTGTGAACACTGTGTAAGTGTGAGCTATTGTTAAGGATAATGGTTCTTAGTATGATTTATCCTCCAGAGCTAGGATTATTTTTTCAGGCTCATCTGTCAGTCTAGCCATGATGTAGATCAGGTGCTTCATTGTTTTTATTAATATGTACAGAATAAAAAGTTCTTAATAGTAAGTAAAATTCATCCTTTTAGGAGCACAGCCCTGCGGGTTTAGATGAAGGAATGTGATTGTGTAACTAGCACCACAGTCATGTTTTCCCTGCCCATGTGTCATCAGTTCTCCTCCTGACTCCAGCCCTTGCCAACTCTTGTTTTTGTTGCCTTGGTTTTGCCTTTCTAGAAGTCGTATAGACGGAATTATATAGAAGACAGCCACCTCAGTCTACTTTGTTTCACTTAGCATAATGCATTTTACATTCATCTGTGATGTCACATGTTAGTGCCTTTTTATTGCTGAGTATTACTCCATTGCATGAATATATTGTCATTTATCCATTCACCATTTGAAATCTATTTGGAGTGTCTCACGGTCTAGCAAATACAGATATGAAGGCTATAGAGTCGTGTACAGGTTTTTGTGTGAACATATGGTTGCTCTTGAGTAAATACTTAGGAGTGGGATTATATATTTAGTTCCATAGGACTGCCGAATTCCTTTCCAGTTTTGCATCCCCAGCCATAATGTGTGGGAATTCTAGTGGCACATCCTTACCAATGCTTCCCAGTGTAAGATGGTGGTGGCAGTTTTGACCATTCTCATAGCGACAGCTCATTGTGGTTTAATTTTGCTTTTCATGATGCCTAATGATGCTGATCATCTTTCCATGCATTTATCATCCATCCATATATCTCTAGTGAGAATAGATTCTTTCATATCAAATATGATAATTGAAGGTATTTTGTAGACACCCTTTATCAGGTTAAGAAAATTCCCTTCTAATCAGAGTTTGCTAGAAGTTTTTGTCGTAGGCTTTCTCTGTGATGAGTTGAGATGACCATATGTTTTCTTCCTTAGTCTGTTGATAATGGTAAATTAACATTGATTTTTGAATGTTGAATCAGCTTTGCATGCCCAGGATAAATTCTGCTTGGTCATGATTTATTATCCCTTTCAAATGCTGCTGGATTCAGTTTGCTGGTAATTTGTTGCTCATGTATATGTTCATGGTGGACATTAGCCTGTAGTTTTCTTGTGATTTCTTTGGCTTTGGTATCAGGGTATTGCTGGCCTCATGGCTGAGGAGGGTTTGCTCTTCTTTAGTTTTCTTGAAAAGTTTGTACAGAATTGATATTTCTTAAAGGTTTGGTAGAATTTACCAATAAAAGCCATCAGGGCCTAGAATTTTCTTTCCTTTCTAACTACACATTCTATTTCTTTGCTGTGGGATTATCTATCTCTTTTAGAATGAACTTTGGTCATTTAGGTCTTTTAAGAAATTTATCCCTTTAGGGGCACCTGGGTGGCTCAAGTCATTAAGCATCTGCCTTTGGCTCAAGTCATGATCCTGGAGTCCCGGGTTGGAGCCCCACATAGGGCTCCCTGCCCGGCGGAAAGCCTGCTTCTCCCTCTCTCACTCTCCCTGCTTGAGTTCCCTCTCTTGCTGTGTCTTTCTCTCTCAAATAATTTAAAAAAAAAGAAAAAAAAAAAAAAAGAACCTTACAATGTGTATCTCCATTTCCCCTCTCCTGGTCTTTGTGCTATTGTGTTTTACTTATGTTACGAACCCCAAAATACATGGTTATAATTTTTACTTTAAATAATCATTTTTTAAAGCAGTGTTTCTCTGCATCAGTGCTGTTGACATTTTGAGCCAGGGGTGGGGAGGGAGGGGCGGTCCTGCATGTAGGATGTTTGCCAGCACCATCCCTCCCAACTGTGACAATGAAAAGTGTGGCCTATGGGTAAAATTGCCCCCACTGAAAACCACTGTTTGAAAATTATTTTTCAAATGAGTTTTATATTTACTCATCTGTTTGTCATTTCTTGTATACTTCATTCTTTTATGTGGATTCGGGTTTCCATCTGGTATTTTCTTCTGCTTCATGTATTCCTTTTATATTTCATATACTGCCCATCTTTTGGTGGTAAGTCACTTATGCATCTGAAGTCATCTTTATTGCACCTTACCTTCTGAAAGTAATTTTCACTGATCTAGAAATCCAGGTTGACAGTTTTTTACCATCAGTACTTTCAGGATGTTGCTCTGGTGTCTTCCTGTATCTGCAGGTTTATAGTTTCCATCAGATTTGAAATCTTTTTAACCATTAAATTCTTCAAAGGTTTTTTCTGTTCTCTCTTCTCCTTTGAAGACTCCGGTTCTTGTGTGTTCAGATGCTTGATGTTGCCCCGGCACTCTCGGATGCCCTGGCCTCTTACTTTTCTGCTAGTCTTTTTTTTTCCTGTTTCATTTGGGAAAGTCTGTGGGCCAAGGTTAAGTTACTTGGAAACAGCGTGCTTGTGGAAAGGCTGGGAGTGCAGACTCTGTGGCCACACTCCCTCCCCAGCTCTGCCTGCAGGGGGTGCTCCCCCCCTCCACCTCCTCCCTGGGCTCCTCCTTCCAGGCTGCAGCCCAGAAACTTCCTCCCTGCAATAAGCTGGGCTGGTTTCATGCTTGCTCTCTGACTTGCGCATCTTACAGCAAGTGCCTGAGTACTGTTGTTCCATAGATTTAGTTTGGGGTTTTTTTCTGCCTTTTTAAGTTGTTTTGGGGGAAAAAGAAAAACCATACAAAAGGTCCCGGAGTTTTGGTTTGTACTCCAGTTTTGCCCAGTGTGGAAGCTCTCCTTAATAAATGTTTTATGAATCAATATGGATGTATGGATCCAGAATCCTGCATTATTTCCCATACCTCCTGTTCTGTTTTTTTCTCTTGCCATTCAAAAATAAAATCAGAAGATGTGGGGAGCATATGTGAAGCATCAGTGTTGATCATTCTTTGCTTTACAGAAATTAGCTGGTATCAGTTAGCTGCGGTTAGTTTGCCATGGTGTATTCTTTCCCCTTCTGAGGTCCGGGAGGAAGAGATAGGACTAGCAATAGTGCTGGGTTGGGCCAGGAAGGAGGAGAGGACTCAGCGCACACCACTGTCGCTTTGCAGGTTGTGCGTTGCAGCCCTGTCCGTGAACAACTTCTGTGACAACCGGGAGGCCCTGTACGGGGTGTTTGACGGAGACCGAAACGTGGAGGTGCCCTACCTTCTGCAGTGCACGATGAGCGACATTTTGGCCGAAGAGCTGCAGAAAACAAAAAACGAAGAAGAATATATGGTGAATACGTTCATTGTCATGCAGAGGTAAGCCTGCCGGTCCCTGCTGTGTTTTCTTGCTCTTCTTTGAGTGTTTGCCCAGTAGTCTCAAAGCACCCTTGTGGCCCGCGGCTGTGCAAGAGGCATTCCAGAGCCCTGGTTTTGTGTAAGGACCAGGGATGGACCTTGGCCCCTTGTGACATCCTGCTGGTCAGACAGCTTTGTCAGTGGCCTAGTCAATGACAGGAATTCGGTGTAGAGCTTTTGGTCCCCGCAGAAACTGGAATCGTGTCTGTAACTCTTAGGGATGAATGTTACAAGCATTCCCTCCTTCAAAGAACTGCTCCTTACGTCACTGTAATGGCTTTGTAGGTTGTAAAGGAATTCTCGTCATACTGTAGTGCAGGCACTCCCCCGGACCCAGGAAACTGGGAGCGCTAAGGGTCACGAGAACAATGACCAGCTCTCCTATCTGCCAGAGGAAGTAGAAAGGTCCCAGGGTTTTGTAACGGGGGTAGAAAAAGTATCTGCTACGGGGGGCTGGTTTAGAGCAGCCTTTAAAGTTACCCCAAGTCATGAATAGCTCTTCCTGAAGAACTTGGTAGAGACAGCTCCAGGGAGACTCACTTCTGTCTTTCGGATTCTAGCAAGCACGTACCGTGAGCAATCAGATACTGATAATAGGTAATATTTAGTGAGCCCTTAATATGCACCATTGTTTTAAATACCCCACATGCCGTACCATAACATTAACTGTCTCCCTGGGTAGAATGTACTTGTTTTCCCAATGAGAAACTGAGGTACAGAAAAATAAAACGAATTTCTCTCAAGAGCTCGTGGATGACGCAGCCAGAATTGGACCTGATGCTGGCAGTAAGACTCCAGAGAATGTTCCAGCAACCAGCCACATCGACCTACTTTTCTGTTTTTATCACCCTTGTGTCTAGGGGAAAAAAGCAAACACAAATCATCATAAGCACAAATGTGTGCACGTACCCCGTTCACACCCTCACCCCAAAGAGGTCTGCTTTCCACAGATGCACAAACACTAAGAATTAAGAACTTCAGAATCCCAGAAGGTTCTGTGCCAGTCCCCACATAGCGTCTGGTTGCTGGCTTTGCTCAGAGTGACCGTGGTGCCTTGAAAAGGAGCAGGCGGTGCTGCCTGGCCGGGCCTCCAGCCCCATCGGGTCGGGGAGGCCACAGGTCCGAGCTTACAGACCCAGATCGTCGACCCGTCTGCAGCGCTGTTTGGATGCACTGCGTTTTCCCTGTTAAGGGGACCTGGGATTTGGAGTGATCTTTTCAGCCCTCGGAGGAGCTGTGTGTCTTCTTGTGCCTGACATCTTAACTTATTCGAGTAGGCAGTCCTGGTTTCCACGGCTGGTAGTGCTGCTCGCCTAACCCAGAGCGCCGGGAGCACTGGCAGGACCTACAGGTCTGCCCTGGCTGACAGAGGAGTCTGTCTTCGCCCTCTTGCCTGGGTACCACTCGGGGTCAGCCGGGCCCTAGGACGGCTCCCTTTGTCCGAACCTGTAGGTGCTCTGTGTGCTCCGTCTGTAGAGCAGGGTCACAAATAAAAGGGGGAGATCACCAGCAATTCAGAGCTCGATCACTAGAATGTCCTTCCTGTGAAAATTCTGGAATAGGTAACATTGGCATAGAAAGTTTTCCCCACATTAGGCAAGAGCATGAATCGTCCAGAAATTAAAGACCCCTTCATACCAGCAAACATCCTTCCCAAGGAGAAGAGGGTCGGGGGCCAGGTCATGTTGAAGTGCACAGGTCTGTGTGGGGGGCACAGTTCCCTCACTGGCGGAGAGGGGATTTGCAGAGGCAGATGGAGAGCGAGCTAGCCATTTCCCTGCTGTCCCTAGAGTGTCGTGATGAGGGAGCATCAGGCTGCATGCAGGACAGGGGCTCCTTTGGTGGTAAAATGACCCTCCCCCAGCTGCGAGCAGACACAGGGTGGGGGGTTTCGGGGGCAGAGTCAACACACAGGACTTTTCCTTTGCGAAGCCGAGCAGTGCTTGCTTTGGTGAAAGAGGCCGAGTGGGGGGTGCCTGGGTGGCTCAGTTGGTTAAGCGACTGCCTTCGGCTCAGGTCATGATCCCGGAGACCCGGGATCAAGTCCCACATCGGGCTCCCTGCTCGGCGGGAAGCCTGCTTCTCCCTCTCTCACTCCCGCTGCTTGTGTTCCCTCTCTGGCTGTGTTTCTCTCTGTCAAATAAATAAAATCTTTAAAAAAAAAAAAAAAAGAGGCTGAGTGGAACCCCCAGGCTGCATTTTTCCTTCTAGACCTCCTGCTGAGTTAGCAAAACTGCCCTGTGACAGGTTGTGCGTGGGTTTTTACCTGTGCTCTTTGGATTCCAGGAAACTTGGAACTGCCGGGCAGAAACTTGGAGGCGCTGCTGTCCTCTGTCACATCAAGCATGACCCCATGGACCCAGGAGGGTCCTTCACCTTGACCTCTGCTAACGTGGGCAAGTGCCAGACGGTTCTCTGTCGGAACGGGAAGCCGTTGCCTCTGTCCAGATCGTACGTCATGAGTTGTGAAGAAGAACGGAAGAGAATTAAACAACACAAGGCCATTATCACAGAGGTGAGGCAAGCGCGGTTTTCCTTGGAGGTGGTAGGAGGATGGGGCCAGGGTCCCAGCAGAAACCAGCAACATTCCAAGTCTGCAGGGTCACAAAGCAAATCCTCTGCATGAGAGGTTTGAAGACATCACATATAGGATAATAAAGTATTTCTCCATGGCTTCCCTGTGTTGGAGGCTCTGCCCCGTGCTTCATGCCCTTAGCTCAGCTGATGCTCACCAGCCCCTCTGTGAAGGCTCCCCTCTGGGGCTTGAGGGGCCACCCCAGAGGTCACATTGCTGGGACTGGTACCCTGACTTGCCGCTTGCAGGCTGGACCTGGGAAACACCTGAGCCGCCTCCTCCACGGTAGTGGATGTGTCCTGTCTTCCGCAGCCGGTGGATCTGGTGTATAGTAACCAGTCGATTACTGAACCAGTGATTTTGGGTTCATAGCCCCGGTTCCCTTTGAGTGAGGCAGGGAGCAGTGTTTCACCTGGGGTTCTTGGCACCCCCAGCCCCCATGGGGACACTGGGTTTTCAGAGCTGGGTGGAGAGCCCGCTGGGCAGGTGGCAGGGGGAGGCAGGGGAGCTGCTCCACAGGCTCCCATGCACAGGATGGCCCCCACAACAGAGGATGACTTAGCCCCAGATGCTAACAGTGGCACTGTTGAGAAACCTCTTAGGACGGAGCCTCAGTCCCGGGTTTACAGTGCTCCTTCAGCCCCGGCCCTCCGGGTGCTACTCCGGTCCCCACTGCCACAAGGTGCAGAGCCCGCCCTGTGTGCTCGGGTAAATGGTACGCGGCTGCAGGAGCCCAGCGATCCCTTGGGGGGGTTGATAGCCCGGGCAGAAGCTTCGGGGAGAGAGACCGAGTCCAGGCAGACTGGCGAGGGGATTTGGCGGGGGGTCAGCTCCTCCCCAATTGCCTTAACGTCCATCTGAGCCCCCCTCCCCATCCAGGACGGCAAGGTGAACGGAGTGACGGAGTCCACCCGCATCCTGGGCTATACCTTCTTGCACCCCAGCGTGGTGCCGCGCCCCCACGTGCAGTCCGTGCCCCTGACCCCTCAGGACGAGTTCTTCATCCTGGGCAGCAAGGGCCTGTGGGACAGCCTGTCCGTCGAGGAGGCGGTGGCGGCAGTGCGCCACGTGCCCGACGCCCTGGCCGCCGCCAAAAAGCTGTGCACGCTGGCGCAGAGCTACGGCTGCCACGACAGCCTGAGCGCCGTGGTGGTGCAGCTCAGCGTCACCGAGGACAGCTTCTGCTGCTGCGAGCTGGGCACGGGGGGCGCCGGCCCGCCGCCCAGCCCGGGCATCTTCCCGCCGTCCGTCAGCATGGTCATCAAGGACCGGCCGGCCGACGCGCTGGGCGTGCCGTCCTCCAGCAGCGGCCTGGCGTCCGAGATGAGCAGCGAGCTCTCGACGTCCGAGATGAGCAGCGAGGTGGGCTCCACCGCCTCGGACGAGCCCCCGCCCGGCGCGCCCCCCGAGAGCAGCCCCGCGTACGCCAGCGAGCCGCGCTGCCTGCTGCACCCCGTGGGCCTGGCCCACTCCTTCCAGCGCCAGCTGTCCAGCGCCACCTTCTCCAGCGCCTTCTCCGACAACGGCCTGGACAGCGACGACGAGGAGCCCATCGAGGGCGTCTTCAGCAACGGGAGCCGCGTGGAGGTGGAGGTGGACATTCACTGCAGCCGGGCCAAGGAGAAGGAGAAGCAGCGCCTGCTACACGTGCCAGCCGAGGCCAGCGACGAGGGCATCGTCATCAGCGCCAACGAGGACGAGCCGGGGCTGCCCCGGAGGCCGGATGGTGCGGCCGCGGGGACCATCGGGCGGCGCCGGGCCAACGGCTCCGTGGCGCCCCAGGAGAGGAGCCACAATGTGATCGAGGTGGCCGTGGACGCGCCTCTCCGCAAGCCCGGGGGCTACTTCGCGGCGCCGGCCCAGCCGGACCCCGAGGATCAGTTCATCATCCCCCCGGAGCTGGAGGAGGAGGTCAAGGAGATGATGAAGCAGCAGCCGCCGCCGCCGCCACGGCCGTGCCCGGGGGACCCGCTGCCGGACTACTGTGACACGCCGCTATGACCTGCCCCAGCGCTAGTTCACAAATAAACTAACCGAGAAAGACTGAGTTGCAAGAGTCTCCCAGGCTCACGTTAAACCAGGGGTTCACTCCACGGCCGCTCCCACGCCCCGCCCTGCCCCTCGCCTGCAGGTTCTTCTGTTGGTCATTTTTTCATGATTACCACTCTTCTAGTGTTGCTATACCAATATGATTTAAATTTGTTAACCTCCTCCCTTAACATCTCAGATGTGTAAAGACAAAGAACAAAAGGTTTAATATATTACAGAGAAACGATTAATGATAATGTAATATTTTTTAAAATGGCTTTTTGTTTTGTTCTGAAGGCAGAGCAGGTTGCCAGTGCTAAATGACTTTAATAATATCATAATTCTGTATTTCTTTGGGGGGAAAAGGCTTTTTTTTTTTTTTTGTCTTGAAAATGATAGACATTTGTAGAATATGGAGACTAACTCCTAGGAGTTGCTTTACTCTGTCAGGTGACTTAAGTCACTGGGATTCACTAATTTTCTCTGAGAGAACAGTTGATTGAGAAATTTCTATTGTAAATAGCTCAGTGTTGTATAGTGACGCTTTAGATGTTTTGTAATTTTGGCATAAGGACACAGCCTACACAACCCACTTTCCTCTTCCTCCTCCCCTCGCCTACCTCCCAGCCCCCCTGGAGCTCACTCAGTGTGGCCCCAGGCCCCGGAAAGAGCACTTCTGTTCAAATAAGGTGGATCTTAGGCCACTGCAAACCAGCCTGCACCCAAGGGGCCTCTGACCATGTTTTCTTCCTCTATTGCCCCCGCCCAGCCTCTTGACTTTTGCAGACACCTTCTGTGTTCCTTACTGCTGCCACAATCAGCATGATTGTATAGCGTTCAGTTAGATCAGTTACATACCAAGAGTTATATTAAAGCAGAATGCACAAATGAACATGTCATAATTTTTGTTATAATAAATATAAAATTTACAAGTATTGGGCCCATCTGCTTTTGTCCCAGGAGCCAGGTGTGTCTATAGGATCACAACCTGTTTGGGTTTGGAACGAATGGATGTAACTTTGGGGTTACCAGACAGTTCTGCCTGATTTGTTCTTTCTTTTTTTTTTTAAGGGAAAATACCCAATAAGTTAACCCATGTTGAATGAGTTAGTGAAATTGACCCTGTGGTTAACAACATGCAGGGCTGGTCTTAAACCTTTGTGTCTTGTTATGATTATGCAGGGATAGATAGAGGTTATATAGAGCAGAGCCCTGGGAAACTCCTCCCACAGAGCCAAGTTCTTTCCAATTCTCTCAGGGACCCCTTGATCCACATGAACAAGTTACTAGACCTTTACGTGAACGGTGAAAGCCCAAGTCAGGATCTGGCTGCCCCCCTCTCCACCACGGGCAGACACAACGCTGGCCCCGCAGATCCACCAGGCTGACTTCCTGACCCCGTTGGCAGACACTAGCATGCCCCCTTCACCCCGACTCTGCATCTCGTGAACCACCGGTGCAGATGCTGCCAGTCATTTCTCTCACACAGACCAGCAGCCCAGGCTGACCTGTCTTCCTTTTCAGGCCTGTCCTCGGGGGTCCCTGTGCGCAGACTCAGTGAGGCGCTGTCCACTCTTCTGCTGGGGGCCACACAGTGGACCAGCCTTGGTAATGCCTGTGCTTCCTTCAGGGTGCAGCTACCTGTGCACACGCTCTTTGAAAACCAAGAAGCCCATAGAAGGATGGACGCAGCCCAGTAAGGGACCCAGGCGCCAAGGGACCAGACTGCCCACGCCGAGGCAGAGCTCTGCTGTAGATAGGAAGCAAAACCAGCTCCGGCCCCAGGCCCAGCCCCACCCAGCGCCTTGCCCTCCTCCAGCTTGGCCCTGCTCCGGGTGGATGGGAGAACACAGGGGAAGCTCTGGGATTGCACAGGAGTGCTTTAGTACAGAAGATGTGGGCTAGTTCTTGGACTTCCTGAGTCCTTGAACCCCGCGTGGGCGGGCTGCAGCAGGGACCGGACCCAGGCTCGCTGCAGCCCACTCCCAGGACTCAGCACTCGCTGCTCCAGCGTGGGCAACTGAGGCGGCAATGATTTGAAGATGCCGTGACGGGTCCCACAGCAACCACCCGTGCCCCGGGCAGCCCCTGGGATCAGCCGGTCCTGTGGACAGACTTAGTCCTGCCGGAGCTTCCGTGGCTGCTGTGGGAGAAGGGGTACAGGCTTGCAGCTGGGAGTTTCCTGAGGCCAGTTCGGTCCGTGCTTCTCAGTTTAAGAGATCTTGAAGTCGCCCTGAGCCCATACCACATGGGAGCCACCGCAGGGACGAGGAACGAGGCCTTGTCCTTTAGGAGCCCAGGCTAGACGGCTCATGGGTGAAAAGGTAAAGACAGATGAGCATGTGGTAGGTGGCGGGACCCGGGACGTTGCGCTTACGTGGGAGCTGAGTTGTCACTTCGGCGGGCCACACGGCATCTAATGGTGCAGGTGGAACGGCTTATAGGACTGTAAAGTGCTGAAAGCTCTCCGAGGTGCGTGTGAGAGAGAAGGGCAGCCTCCCCGGCCACAGCCCCTGCTTCCTCCAGGAAGGCGGGGGGATTGGGGAAGAGTCCGGAACAGGGAGAGGAAGGGGTTAGAGCCAAGCCTAGCAAGCTTGCCGTCTGGGCAGCCTCAGGAGGCCCGATTGAGGAACCTATAAATGGCTTGGTGTTGGATGAAGAGCAGGTCCCTGGGTGTGTGCCCACGGAATACGGCAGCCGGGGTTTGAGGGGGGACCGGGCCAGCTGCTCTCCGGAACCGGGACGCCTAACCTGGCCCGGCCGGGTTTTTCTTGGTAGCTTTTGTCACAGCACCACCTGCTGGCGAGGTCAGACTTTGTTCTTTTCCTTTCTCCTTTCCTTCGCTGAAGACACCGAGTTACTGATCATTTTCCTACCCTCCTGAAGGAGAGCCGCCCCAAGCACCGCTAAACAGGCGGAGAACCAGCCTTAAATCACGTGATTGTGCGGGTGCAGCGGGCCTTGTGCGGCGGGAAATGGCCCAACGGACAGATCAGGTGCAGCCAGAACGCCAGTGTTAATCTGGGAGAGAGGACAGAAGTCAGGCTCCAACATCTATCAATTCCCCATCCCCCTGGATGAAAGAAATAAAAATCCATAATAGGGGTCCGATCTCAAAGGACAGCATCAGAGAATCCGCTCTCTGCTGGCGGCGCCGGCTGGGGCGCCGGGTGGGCCCAGAAAGGCCACTTCTCGGAAGGCGCCGTGAATTCACCCCACCGCAGCCAGAGAGCATTTCTGGTAAGTGGGAGCGGTTGTTGGGTCTACGCTACCTGCCTCCCAGGAACCACACCAGGTAATGTATGGAGAACAACTTGCAGAGACGAAAGCCTCATGTAGGTGGAAATGTGGCCATCCAACAACCTTCAAGACAGAAGATAATTGGGAACACAGCAAAAGTCCCTTTTTAAACAAGAACTCTCGGAGGAACAGCTGTTGGGATCATTACAGGTAGCAGAGATGAGGTAATGGTAGAGAAAATAGTCTGTTCTCCTTTCTTACCACAGAGTTCCTTTCTTTTTGTTCATCTTCCAGCATAAATTTTCTGCAAATTAACCTACAAACAGTTTGGCTTTTGGCATTCACTTATCCTGAACCTATGGGTGTGAACTTGAGAGAGGCCCCTCAAGGCTGCCCCCCGCCCCCATCCCGCGCCCTATTGAAATTACAACCGAATTCAGACTTCAGACCAGCTACTCCCACAGTCATTCCCAGAGCTCTAAAGAGGTGGAATTAAAACTGGTTTTAAATTGCAATTATAATGACTTTCCAGCCATTACTATTACTTGGGTCTTATTCCTAAAACTGCACTTTGCTCTAAATACTAGTCTATTGAGAAAAGCTAAAATGACAGCAAATTTCACTTTCCCAAATGTTGCACCTCCAGGTGCTGACCTTGAGAACTCACTTCTAGGTCATTACTTTTCTGGGTCTTTAAGAACACTACCATTAACATTTGAAGGTCCTTGGATCCGTTTTCCATTCAATAGAAATCCTGCTACCAGCCAGCAATAAATCCCACTCACTAAGTAAACTCTTCTATTTGGTCTAGAATACATTTTAAGAATTACTTGAATATCCCTTGTGCTAGAACATTTCAGTAGGTTAAAAATAGCTCCTCAAGATCTCCAGTCCAACCTGGCCACATAGGAAGACCCAGAACCCCCTCCCACATGGAGGCCCCCAGGCTGCACCTTGGACTGAGCAATCTTTCTGG
>PITA01024301.1:0-26514 GCA_004023965.1 Spilogale gracilis
TTGTTCTTTTGCGTCTTTTTTCAGCAGTTGAGGAAGTCAAGTCGGAGCAGGATGTCTGTGCCCAGACCTCCCTCCCAGAGGGAGCCTCTACACAGGGAGGGGCTCTTTCCAGCCTCCCAGTTGGCAGTCTGTCACAGCCGGGCTAGTGCAGATGTTGTATTGATTTCTGCCCCCGTCCCCGCTTGTCGCTTCACTCCCGCACCTCTAAGCCACAACTCCTTTTGGATCGCACGACTTTGTCTGCCCCCAGGGACCTAGGGCCTCTCCGGTCCCACGAAAGTCTATAAAAAACGTTTTCCCCTGGGGGGGTCTACATGCGGCCCACGGTGTGGAGAGAAATGGGAGAGAAGGGCAGGATAGAATCCACTCCCACTGCTTTCTTGGCAGCTGTGGCGGCTCAGGCGGAGGCAAGTCTGGGCGGCTGCGCGCGCGCCAGGGCGGGCGCCGGCGGCGGGGAGGGAGTCCGGGCAGCGGGAAAAGAAAGAAAATAAAAGATTTTAAAAAGTCTCCTTGCCTTGCCCCGGGCTTAGCTGTGTTTAGCTTCTTTCTAGCCCCGATTCAGGCCTTAATCTGCTGTTATTCCTCACTCACAGAGCACTTTTGTTTTGGGGTATTTGTTTTCAATGGTTCAGCTCTGCAGGCCTCCTCCCCACTCCCCTGTCTCTGGGGGCAAGCCTCCAGACCCTCCAATTTGTTTCTACCTTTTTGCCGATGTTCTTTGTCTCTCGTGGCGGTCCAGAAGTGGGAAATATCACATTTCAGGCTGGTTTCATGGGTGTTCACGGTGGTCTTGTAGTGGTTTTTTTGCTGGAATTCAGCTCACGGTGGTCTTGTAATGGTTTTTTTGCTGGAATTCAGCTCTCTTCAGGGAACTCCCCGAAATGCGGTCACCTGGCCTTCCGCCATCTTGACCCCCCTTTCAGCAATTATGCATTTTATTGTAACAACCAAAAGGCGTCAATGAAAATGTTTCATTAAGAGAGTTTACATGATCATTCCACTTCCAACTGAAGACCAGATTAGAGGATTAAAAAACTGGTAGGAGAGAAATGGCTGATTCTAGCGCTTAGTCAGGCAAAATACAAGATGGCTTGCAAGCATCTTACAGTGCCTGAAACTAAGGACATGAGCAGAAAACAAAAGAATTAGAGCATGCCACATGGCTCGAGGAGTGGAAAGCACTCCCCCTGGCAAAAGTTGGAACAATCTGACCAAAAAGAAATAAATAACCACAATAAATATCCATGAAACTATGTCCTTCTATACTGATATAAATTGTCCGGGATGGTGCATGATCCGCCCCTCCCGCCATGCCATGAGCCACCTGCATGGTCATTTAGGCAATTTCCCTCTGCAAGGCATGGAACACTGACCCTCCCACAAAGTGTGAGTTTGCATGGGGCAGTGGTTTTTCCACCCTGCTTGTTTGCCATTCTTTGTACGGGATGCTTGTCATTTAAAAACCATGTCTGGTGTATAGCAAAATGCTTTGTTTCTACTTACCATCATTAAAAATAGCTTAATCTTAGATATCCTACAGCTCTGTGGAGGAGATTGTCAGGGTTTTTAAATGGTTAAATAAAGGGCTTAATATTAGAAATAAAACTATGCTGGGGCACCTGGGTGGCTCAGTTGGTTAAGCGACTGCCTTCAGCTCAGGTCATGATCCCAGAGACCCAGGATCGAGCCCCGCATCCGGCTTCCTGCTCGGCGGGAAGCCTGCTTCTCCCTCTCTCACTCCTGCTGCTTGTGTTCCCTCTCCAGCTGTGTTTCTCTCTGTCAAATAAGTAAATAAAATCTTAAAAAAAAAAAAAGAAATAAAACTATGCTAACAAGGACATTGCCACGCACACAAGGGATCCATAAATAAAGAGTTCTGTACCCAGTCATGGAAAACAGGCTTGAACAAGTGCTTTTAGCCTTGCAAAATAAATAATCTCTCTCTTTGGTGCCAGACAGACTAACTTTTGGTCATTGTATTAACATTGTAGCTAAAACTTTGTACACAACTCATCTAAGCCTTTTAATTGCCTTCTTGTTTGTAAGACCTGCTTAAAAAACACCATATCATTAGTCTACCCTTTATCATCTAGGTACCAAAGGTAAAAAAATGAAAAAAAATCTTACTGAATAACATGTCCTTGGTTTGGTTTTGGCAGTTAACTCTGAATTGTAGATAGGTGCACCTGCAAAAAACCATGTTTCACTGATCAAAGCACTATGTTTCTCTAACAAAGACACTGTGTAATCAAAAATCACTCTCTGTAAAAAAAAAAATTTCCTTCATGAGAATCTTTAACTTGTTGCCTATAAATAAAGACACTGAGAGGGGCACCTGGGTGGCTCAGTTGGTTAAGCGACTGCCTTCGGCTCAGGTCATGATCCCAGATACCCGGGATCGAGTCCCACATCGGGCTCCCTGCTCAGCGGGAAGCCTGCTTCTCCCTCTCTCGCTCCCCCTGCTTGTGTTCCCTCTCTGGCAGTGTTTCTCTCTGTCAAATAAATAAAATCTTAAAAAAAAAAAAAAAGACACTGAGAGCCAGCAAGGTGGAGATGCCTGGAAGGTGATCGAAAAAGAATCTCCAGGGCTCTCTCATTTCGTATCGCCGACTCCACCACCACCTTCTGGAAACCCTGACTGTTGCCGGGGCTGGCTCCCGGCAATAAATAAATTACTGGGTACATGAGTAAAGAAATACTGAAGAGACAATTCTTCCGTAGAGAGGAATTCAACATAATTTAGATAGATTCCCCACTCTCAAGGAGATGGAACTTAACTTCTCTTCTCTCCTGTATGGGCCACATTTACCGTTTTGTGCTAAATAACAGACTACGAAAAGGGATAAAAGATAACTCTGAAGTTGAGGAAACTGGCAAGTACCTGGACCAAGTAACTGAGTTTAACACTCTCATGGCAAGTTGTATGAATAGCACACACCCATGGTATATGGCAAGAAGGATGTGTCTCATTTTTGTGATGTTCTCCCTGCCAAAATCCTCAGCTCCAGTCTAACCATGAGAAAAATACTGAACAAACCCAAACTGAGGGGTATTCTAAAAATAGCTAGTGCTCCGCAAAACTTGTCCAGGAATAAGCAGGGTTATTAATAAAGGAATAAATGAGAAAGTATGACCAGAGGAGACTAATGAAGCATGACTAGTAAATTTAATAAAGTATCCTGGATTAGATTCTGGGACAGGAAAAGGGAATTGGTAGAAAAAATAGTGAACTGAATCAAGTCTGAGGTTGAATTAATAGTAAAATTTAAGTGTTGCTTCCTTAATCATGACAAACGTACCAAGGGGATGTAAAATGTTAACAATAAGAAAAACTGGATGAGGGGTATATCTGGACTCTCTGTATTATCTTTTTAACATTTCTATACATCTAAAACTACCCACAATTGCAATTAGGAAACTGTTCCAAGGAGTAAATAATGGTCTGAATAGAGAAATAGACACTATATCAGAAAAAGAACAGAGTCAGCATGCTGAAAGTAGGCTCAACATGACTTGGTGAATGTGTCAGGGGACAAAGGTAACTGGTGAGGTATAGTGAGCAGAGAATGCACTGTGGGTAACTGATCAATCCAGCTCATAAATCCAGGTTCTGTGCCTCTTTATGACCATCCGATGCACACTGAGGCTCACACAAGGGCCCATCTGAAAGAATACAAGGAAATAATCCAGGCATGGAGCAGAGTAGTGGAAGAGGAATAGAAACAGGATGTGGATTAAAAGATGAACTAGGAAAACTGGTGATTGGTTAGAATGAGGGCCACAGAAAAGTAGCCACCAAAGATGCCTTTAAGCCTAAGATCCAAAATGATGATTAATGCTCTCAAGAAAATGGGAGAAGTCTGGAAAACAAAGATTGATGAGAGATAATCAGATTTGTTTTTTAAAGTATGTATGAAAAGATTTCAAGGCCTCAGTGGAAATGCCCCACAGTAGAACGAAAGCAGGTAGGTTGGAGTCTGGTGACGTATACTGTGTATCTAGAGATGTGCAGGAGATAACAAAGGATCATTAGAATCAGCAAGGATGAAATCATTAATAAAATGTGAGAGGTTAGTTTAAGGGGCACCTGGGTGGCTCAGATGTAAATTAAGGGTCTGCCTTCAGCTCAGGTCATGATCCCAGAGTCCTGGGATGGAGCCCCACAGTGGGCTCCCTGCTCAGCCGGGAGTCTACTTCTCTCCCCGACCCCCCTTCCTCGCTCTTGCTCTCTCACACTCTCTCTCTCTCTAATAAATAAAATCCTTTTTAAAAAATTTTTTAAAAGAGCAGTAGGGCCAGAAATCAAAATCCTGTTCCATTTATTTTAACGTTCTTGACATCCTCTTCCTCTTGCTATGTTTGTTCCAGAACCTTCTCATATTTCCTTATTTGAAACGTGGTTAGTTGCATATTGATTTTTTGTGCCCAAGTACACAGGCTTCTACCTTTGGCTATAAAATTTTTCTTTGTTCCCGTGTATCATAAAAATACTTTTTCTTTCAGTAAACATTTATATTTGTCAACTGGAATGCTGCCTTCTCCCCTGTTTGAACTTCTAGTTAATCATTCCTGGAAAGGAACCAGTGCCAGTCTGGGAGAACACAAAGCTGCTGGAAAGGGAGACTCAGGGCTCTGTCAACAAGGAAGCAAGAACGGGAGGTGCTCACAACTGGGCTAGGTCTAACAAAGGTGGTCTGCAACACTGAAGGCTTACCCCTTTAAAAAGAAAAACTTAATATAACAGCAGTTTGGAAGTTTCCTATAAATTAAATACACAATATGGACAGATAAGAGGAAAGAGAAAAGGCAGGAAGTTGATCCTAAGTTTAACACGTGCTGACGTAGGGCAGCAGTAGTATTAATGACCATGTATGAAGCCTTTAGTGTCATGGTCTGAGCTACAAGCTTGACATGGATTATCCTCTTTATGTCTCTTGACAAGCCCATGAAGTAGATATAGGTTCATAGTCCCTAATTCACCATTCCACACCCCACAGAGTTCTGAGAACCACAGGCTTTTGTTTTGTTTATTTTGTAACTTATTTGACAGCAAAATCTATCAGGAGACAACTTAAAGGCTATTTATCTGCTTTATATTATTTGTTTTGCTGCAGAATTACAAGTGTGTTTGACAGTGCTACAGGAGACACCACATGGCTTTCTGTAATAAACAGTATGAGCATCATGACTTTTCTAAAATGAAGAAAATATCTGAATTCTAAAACACATCAGCACCAGGGATTTTAGAGAAAAGACTAAAAACTGAGGATCATAAATGTGAAGTTTCTCTCAAAGCCACACAGGTAGATTTGAAATTACATCTGCTGTTCTCCAAAGAGAAAGACTGGGCTTTTAATTATTGCGTAATGTGCTGGCAATGTTATTAACTTAACAGGTAGTACCAGAATTTATCCTGGGAAAAGTTCTGTCTTTGTTGGGAAAAGAGCCTGAAAAAAAATGTTCTGGGTATGGTAGTGAGGACCTATGTGTCATTTGGTTCTGCTTCACATAAGGAAAGAAATTGGATGTTTTATTCTTGAGTGGAAGGGCAAGAATACAGGAAGAAGGAAAAGAAGCAACCAAATATTTGCAGACTTAGTCTTTAGCTTGGGGGGAAACTGACCAAGAAACACTTTGCGTAATAGTGGCTCTAAAGGCTAACGTTGCCGAAGATTCTAAGGTGTAGTTTTACAGTATTTTGTTGTCTGGTATGTGATATTACCTCTTCCACCATTTCTTTGTAAATTTACTAAAGTCTACTATGCCCTCAAATGCTTGCAGTGAATGGATTTTCCCCATTTTATCAGTTACCTTTTTTTTGTTTCAAGTTTTTATTTAAATTCTAGTTAGTTAACATACAGTGTAATATTGGTTCACGAATAGAATTTAGTGGTTATTAGGTACTTTTAGATTGAACAGTGTGCTTGACTCTTGAGATGAAAAACAAAAGGTCATGACCTCTAGTAGTTTAGTAGAGAGAGAGATAAAAAAGTGAAAAAATTGGAATTCCCATTTTAACCTTCTATAATAGAGGAATGCATAAGTGCAGGGTTTGCAGAGATAAAGGAGCAAGTCCATTTGCCCAGCAGAGTTGCCTTATTCTCCCTATGGACCCACAAGTACAGTCAAGGCAGGGAAGACCATCTTCACATGATACTGCAATGTGTTTCTTCAGGAACTGTTATTTGGAAATTCACTAATAGGATCCCTAATGCTGGCAGAAATTTCCCTCTTGAGCTCTGCAAGCGCTTTTGATATATCTTAGCAGTCCTGTATTCAAAAATACATTTTCTCAAGCTATTTTCTTCCTTTACTACCCCAACAGTGGATACTCATCACCTGTTTTTTTTATGTGTTGAATACTAGAAAGCTCTAACGAGAGTCTATGACATTATTTTCTTGCCACTCTGATGAATGATTAAAGGAACTTAGAATTTTGAGCTTATAGGAAAAAAAAGGTATTTAGACTGGGCCTGACAGTTGTCTTCATAAACCTTTGTTTGAAGTATGTCACTTCCCACCTTAAAATTCCTTTTAACCCCATGTCCACTTTCAGCAATGACTCTTATTTCTCACTCTCTTCAGAGCAAAACTTCTTGAAATAGATGTTCTTTGTCTCCATCTCCTCACATTCTGTTCACTTTCTAACCTACTTCAAATGACATCTACATATCCCTTCTGCCAACACCTAACACATAATAAGTCCATTCATGTATTTGTTGAATGAAAAATTACATCAGTTACAAAATTTCAATGTGCTCTGAAAGCAGTGAGGTCGAGGTGCTTCCCAATCGGCCTTACCTCGATGAAATGATAGGCTGTGTCAACAAAAGGACAGATGCAAGAAAAGAAACTTAGCAACATCATATGAGACAAGAAAAGAAGTACTTACATTTTGTGTGATGAAGTGAAAGTACTTTGAATCAGGAGAAAATTAGCAGATTTTTGGACATAATTATTAGAGCTTTATGTGTTGTGAGAGCAGGGGTTGGAGGGAGGAAGGGTAGCAAACCTTAGACCAGTGTGGTCGTCAGACCTTCCTGGAGTAGCCTTTTAGGCAGTTCACTTTCAAAAGCACAAAGACAAAATGGAAACATGCTGCGGGGGGAAAACTTCAAGCACTACCAAATGAGAAATTGTTGATGGACTGGATTATTTCACAGAAAGAAAATTTAAAGTAGACTATACTTGTTATTGACAAACATTTGAAGGAGGATCATGCAAGTCAAGTGGAATTTTTATGAAGTCCAGGTCTAGAATAAATAAATCAAAATTCCAAGAGAGGTTTCAGCACCATATAAGCAACTGCTGATTCTAAAGGATTTAAGCTTTGACTAGATGCCCACTAATAGGTGAGATTTAAACACAAGAGTTAAAGTTGGAACAAATGATTTCTCCTTCCTAGCACCATGAGGAACATCGTTATTCTAGAGAACAACTGGAAATCTTGGAAAGGCATGTTGCCACCTGACATTTATTTTGCCTTAGTGTTGATAATAAAATAGCATTTACATTCCCTAAGGATAACTATGAGGTGTTTGTGATGATGATGTTATTGGAATCATGAGGAACCTCTAATCGCAGTACCTCACTGACACCTAAACTGCAAGTGCTCACCTCCACTATTTTCAACATTCTTTGACTACCGAAAAAGCAAGCCCAAGAAAGAATATTTCAGCTACAGTTAGATTCTTAGTAGTACTAAAGACCTACCTCAATGAGACCAAAGTGTTCAGATAGACAGGTCAGGGTGGATTTTCCAAAGTCAAAGGATGGGCCTCTACAAAGTCAAGAAACACCATCCAATAACAAAGATGAGAATCATATACAGGGGAAGGCTGCATATACTGTACATAGTAGTAAACAAAGTTAGTACATCTGTGAGGGCCAAATAGTTATGCTTTATATATATATTTATATTTATAGATTTATATATAAATATAAAACTACATAATAGTTATGTATAACTATTAATATAATTGTATATAATAAATAATAATATATAATAATTTATATCTATATTTTATACATACATATATATATATAAATAAAGCCCCACTAGACAAAAAGTTCAGTATGCAATCTTTTCAAAAACGGTGCTGGAATAATTGAATATTCACATGTAAAAGAATGAAACTGGGCCCACCAGATCTTAGATCACTCATAAAAATGAACTCAAAACAGACTAAAGACTTAAATGTAAAACTGAAGCCATGAAACTCCTAGAACAAAACATACAAACATAGTTCCTTGACAAGGCTCTCGGTAATGAGTTCTTGGATTTGACAGCTAAGGCAGAAGCAACAAAATAAAAATAAGTAAATAAATAAATGGGACTAAAAAGCTTCTGCACAGTGAAAAGACAATTTTTCTTTTTACAAATATTTACAAAATTACAAATCTTTACAAACCACCCAATAAAGGGTTAACATTCAAAATGTACAAAGAATTCATGCAACTCAATAGCAAAAAACCCAGATAACCCAGTTAAAAAATGCACAAAGACATTTCTTGGTGAACAGACATTTCTGCAAATGTCCATGAAAAGATGCTCAACATCATTAGTCATTAGAGAAATGCAAATGAAAACCAGAGTGCAATATCACCTCATGCCTAGTATAACAGCCATCCACAAAAAAAAAATAAGAGATACTAAATGCTGGCAAAGGGAAACTTTCGGCACTGTTGGTGGGATAGTAAATAGGTGCAGCCACAATGGAAAACAGTATGGAAAATCTCCAGAAAATTAAAAATAGAGCTCCCATATGATCCAACAATACCCAAACTTCTGGGTATTTATCCAAAGACTTATGAGACCACTAACTTAAAAAGATATCTGCACCCTCATGTTCAAAGTAGCATTGTTTACAATAGCCAAGACACAGAAACAACTTAAATGCCCACTGAAGGATGAACGGAAAAAGAAGTGGTATATGTGTGTGGTATATATGTGTGTATATAAACACACATACCATGGAACAGTACTCAGCCATAGCAAATGAGGAAATCTTACCATTTCCGACAATATGAATGGATCTTGAAGGCATTATGCTAAGTGAAATCAGTCAAACACAGAACAAGTATCATATGATGTCACTTACTTGTGGAACCAAACAAACAAACAGAAAAACAAGAAAACAAACTCACAGAGAAAGAAATCAGACTTGTGGTTACCCAGGCAGGAAACACGAGTAGGGGGAATTGGAGAAAGATGGTCAAAAGGTACAAACTTCCAGTTACACAGGAAAGGTGTCAGAATAAATCCTGAAAGTTCTCATTGCAAGGAGAACACATTTTTCCCCTTTCTTCTTTTCTTTCTTTTCTTTTTCTTTATCTATATGAAGAAATGGTTGCTAACTGAATCTATTGTGGTAATTATTTCACAATATATGTAGAGGCGCCTGGGTGGCTCAGTTGGTAAGCGACTGCCTTCAGCTCAGGTCACGATCCTGGAGACCCGGGATGGAGCCCCGAATCGGACTCCCTGCTCAGTGGGAAGCCTGCTTCTACCTCTCTCACTCCCCCTGCTTGTGTTCCCTCTCTGGCTGTGTTCCTATCAAATAAATAAATAAAATCTTTAAAATATATATATATATATTATATATAATATATATATCAAACTATCATGCTATGTGCCTTAAACTTATACAGTGACATATGTCAATTATTTCTCAATAAAACTGTGGAAAAAACAGGGTGCTTGGGTGGCTCAGTCAGTTAAACATCTGCCTTTGGCTGGCTTTAGGTCATGATACCAAGGTCTTGGGATTGAGTTCCACTTCAGGCTCCTTCTCCCTCTGACCTCCCCCAATCTCCACTTGTGAGCTTGCCTGTCTATCTCAAATAAATAAATAAATAAATTTTTAAATGGGAAAAAATATCCCATAAGGTATATGAACAAGGATAGAAAAAAAGGAATAGGATATAGAAAGTTACCCATAATTATGTGACCAGCTGGATTCTGATAAGAATAGCATTGCAGAGTGATAAGGAAAACTGGTAGTTCTAATAAATGAAAATGGGTTGACTACCCACAAATCCATGTTTAAAAAAATTGAATTTTGCAACCTACTTACATTAGCCACAAAAATTAACTGCAGTGGATTGCAAAGCTTCTAGAATTACATAAAATATCCTCCCAACCTTGGGGTGAGAAAACTTTTCTTAAATACACTATAAGAAAGACTAACAATAAAGGAAAAGATTGCTAAATTGGACTCAATTAAAATTAAGAATGTTTTTCCACCAAAGGTATTATTAAGAGGGTGAAAATGTAAGCTACTCAATAAAATTTATTTATTTTTTCTTTTTTTTTTTGTTTAGTAAAATTTAATTATAACACATATATCTAAGGAAGCTGAAGCCGGCCGAGTAAGGATACCTTGCAAAAGCTTCAGTTTTTCATTGGCAGGTGCCTGGGTGGCTCAGTGAATTAAGCATCTGCCTTTGATCCCAGGGTCCTGGGGTCAAGTTCCATGTAAGGCTCCCGTCTGCTTCTCCCTCTCCCTCTGTCCCTCCCCAAAATAAATAAATAAATAAAATCTTTACAAAAAATTAAAAATAGTCAGTAAAAGTCACAGGTCATCACCTGACCTTCTTCAAAATGACTGGACTAGGGTTCAGATCAAGCAGTCTATTAACAAAGCAAGGGAACCTGATGAACAAAAGACCACTAGGGGCACCTGGGTGGCTCAGCCAGTTGGGCATCTGCCTTCCACTCAGGTAGTAGTCTCAGGGTCCTGGAATGAAGCTCCACCTCAGGCTCCCTGCTCAAGAGGAAGTCTGCTTCTCTTTCTCTTTCTGTACCTCCCCCTGCTCATACTCTCTCTCTCTCACTCAAATGAATGAATGAAGTCTTTAAAAACAAACAAACAGACCACTAGAGAGCTGACAGACTTCAACAGCCCATAAGGCACCTGGGTGGCTCAGATAGTTAAGCATCCACCTCTTCTTGATTTTGGCTCAGATCATGATCTCAGTATCCTGAGATGGAGTCAGGAGTTGGGCTCTGTGCTGGGCTTGCAGCATGCTTAATATATGCTCTCTCTCTCTCCGTCTTCCCTCCCCCACCCCATCCATGTGCTCTCTATCTTTCCAAAAAAACAAAAAACAAAAAACAAAAAAACAAAAAAAAAAACCAAAAACCTCTTGAGGTTCCACAAATAATGAAAAGTAAGACAGAAGAGTTAAGACATAGCTAAGTCAGAGGTCTTCACATATCAAGCTAAATATATTAGGTTCCATGTCACTAGTTTCTGTCATTTTTCTTACCAGTCAAACCTTGGGCACAGGATGTGAAAATCAACAGGTGCTCAAGCAACATCCCCATTCCAGCAAGTATTATCAGCAATTATTAGAACAGTTCTCTTTAAGGTTTGTCATCGCTCTTTATTCAGGTGAATAATTAGTCCTTGAAACAGAGGGGAATAGGTCACAGTATGCTTGCTGAGTTCCTGAAGATATGCACACATAAATATGTACACAGAGAAGAAAGGAAGACAGACGGAGAGATTTACACAAGGCTAGGCCATGTAGACACACTAAATATGACTAATAGCCTAGCAGGGTAGCAAAGTTGTTCCAGCCAATGCCTATCCCATCTCATCCCTTAGGGCAAACAATATGTATTCTATCAAGACAGTGCTCAGATAAAGCCTTAATATATTATCCATTAATTTCCAATCCATGGAAGGCTCATGTTATTACCCACTAATAATGATTATTCCAGGGGAAATCGAGGACAATATTTTTGCAGTATTCATTTGCTTTTCTACATTTATTTTTCACACCCAATGAATACATCAGGACACACATTTTTGTAGATGAGGATTTACCCAGAGTGACATCACAGTTGAAAGGCCAGACTTGTGATTGCCACCAGATGTGCCTCTTCACATCCTCTTCAACTTGCTGCCTCCAAAGAGCCACTTCCCATCAGCTTTAGAACTAGTGTCTAACTAGAATTTTATTCTACTTTTATAGCAATTAAGAATATAAGATTGTATGAGGGTACAGGATATTACTGTACTTAAGTGTTTTCAAAATGTAAGCTAGAACTGGTGAATTATGAAATAGAATAGAATAAAAGGCACCAAGAGTCATCCCATATAATAAGGTTACATTTTGTTTCTTAACAATTTTATTTGTCTACACATATGGAGGGTATAACACAAAATTTATTTTTTGCTTTGGATATACAGTCAAAATGTTTCAAAATCAAGGTTCAGTACAAAAAGCCCAGGTTTGGCATAAGACAGGTCTAAATCTGAATGTTATTACTGCTGGTATCATTACCCGAAGAGTTCCTACAATGAGATGCCAGCCAATTCACTTCTCCGACTGCTTATGAAACCAAAGAAAAATACCTTCTCTCAAATATTAACTCCCCTTACAGTGGCTATTAGAACCTTCTTACTGTCCACCAAACTGCTATTTAAATTATGAAAAGAAAACTATGAAAAGAAAAAAAATTTACTCATTCAACCTATATCTATCAATGGTTAGCCTAAACTCCATGAACACAGAAATTAAAATCTATTTCCCTAGCAGTCAGACCAGAGCTTTTAAATATGAGGAACTCAGTGAGGATCTGAATTATAATGATGGCTGAATAAGTAAAAGACACTGAACCAATAAGTGACTCTTCCGTGGCAGGCAAGAGACACAGAAACAAATAAGGCATAGATCTGGGTCTTCAAGAAAAGAAGCATATGCATATATTACTTTATTCGTGTTTTCAGCAAATACTTATTCAGAACTTTCTATTTACCAGGCACTTGGAAAGGTACTGCAGTTACAAAGCAACCATATTTTCTCCCTAAAGGGAAAGGGATACTACATAATAATCGTATAAACAGCCACAGAATAAAATTTAAGTGTTATACAAGGTATCAGGAAATAATATAACAACAAGCCCTAGTGTACATGCAGAACAGAGTGAGAACTACTTAAAAAGGCAGCTCTGTGAGAAAACTGGATTTAGCCTGAGTCCTGAAGGTTAAAAAACTAATTTTTTTTTCTGTGGAGAGCTTTGAGGAAGAAATAACAGTAGATACTGTCTTGAAAGAAATTTCAGAAAGCCAAAGGGGACTTCAAAAGTTAATCTACATCTCTCAAGGCCAGATTTATCCTCAGGGAGAGACATAAACAATGATGCCATCATCTTTGATATGTTGGTATAAAATGATGAGAAGCATTCAGCACTGAGGTTATTTTGGATACAGATTCACGAAGAGAACTTGGTAAAAAATTAGGCTTGGCAGGTGGTACAAGGTAAGGGCAAAAGGAGGCAGAGAGGGGAACACTTAGGTTTTGGCTTAACCAACCTGTTGGAAGGCAGAGAAGCAAATGGGAGACTGAAGAGGAAAGTATTTGTAGGGGCGCCTAGGTGGCTCAGTGGTTTGGGCCTGCCTTCAGTTCAGGTCGTGATACTCAGAGTCCTGGGATCGAGCCCCACATTGGGCTCTCTGCTTGGCAGGGAGCCTGCTTCCCCTTCTCTCTCTGCCTGCCTCTCTGCCTACTTGTGATCTCTCTGTCAAATAAAGAAATGAAATCTTTAAGAAAGAAAAAAAGGAAAGTATTTGTAGTGAGTGATCAAAGTAGCAGTATGGGACATGTCACATTTGAAGTACTCACAGTATGTCCAAAGAATAGAGAAGGTTCTTAATATCTGGTCTGAAGATCCAAGGACAGATCTAGGAAATATACACATATCTGGGGATTTTATAAATATAGAATTTAAATGATGTGAATGAATGAGTTCACCTAAGGAAAATGAAAAGTGAGACATGAACAGGGCACTGATACTTGAGATACTCCAAGTCTTTGCTCATTAGAGGAAGAGGAGTCAATAAGATGATGAGAATGGAGAAGGTATGAGGAAATGCAGAGGACTGTGTAGTCATGAATCCCAAGGAAAAAAAATTATATTGAGGGACGCCAGGGTGGCACAGTAGGTTAAACATCTGACTGTTGATTTTGGCTCAGGTCCTTGTCTCAGGGGCCTGGGATCAAACCCCACATGGGGCTCTGGACTCAGTGGGGAGTCTTCTGTCCCTCTCCCTCTGCCCACCCACCTTCTCCCTCTCTCTCTCTCTCTCTCTCTCTCTCTCTCTCTCGTAAATAAATAAATAAATCTAAGAAAAGAAAAGAAATGGTATCGAGTGTGATCGAGTGCGAAGAATTAGAGACCATGAATTCTAAAAAATTGTCCATGGAATTTATTGATTTTTTTTTTAGGATTTTTTTTTTATTTATTTAATGACAGACAGAGAGAGATCACAAGGAGCCAGAGAGGCAGGCAGAGAGAGAGGAGGAAGCAGGCTCCCTGCTGAGCAAAGAGCCCGATACGGGCCTCAATCACAGGACCCTGAGATCATGACCTGAGCTGAAGGCAGAGGCTTTAACCCACTGAGCCACCCAGGCTCCCAAATTAATTGATTTGAATTAGTGACCAAAACAAGAGCAAGTTCAGCAGCAGTGGAGAGCAGGAGGAAGCCAGGATGATGAAGGCTGAAGGCTAAATGGAAGACGTGGGAACCAATCACACCCAGTTTCCACAGTGTGTTATGTGCTGCATTCAGCCACGTTCAAAACACCAGGACAGCCCAGAAGGAGCAAAAGAAGTTTTCCAATAAGAAACATTTGAAGTGAAATTTAAAGACAGAGAAAGAATTCATTAATTCATAAGCGTAAAGAAGAACATTCTGGTTAGATGGAACAGCATCATAAATCCTGAAAAAATAACAGCAATGAAATTATAATGATGGGTAATATTTCTAAGTGTTTACCATGGGCCAAAACTGCTGCAAACATGTATTAAGTTTGCCTGAAGTACAGAGTCAACCTCTTCCTTCCACTTGCACCATCAGCTCTTGCATGGACTAGTACAGGAGCCCAGCAGTTGGTTTTCCCGTTGTGGCCCTTGTCTTCAAGTTTATTATCTTAAGCAGGTAAAATAACCTTTTACGATGAACACCATATCGTGTCATTTCTGTGCCACAGCTCTCTAATGGCTTTCCCTTGGGTTCCAAACCAAAGTTCTTTCTACAGCCTACCCAGCCCTTCACGACCCAAGCCTCACTGCTTCCTTTACCTCACTGCACAGATGTCCTTCCATCACTGTGCTCCAGCCAGATTATCCATCGCCCTGGATATTTGTCAAACAAATCAACCAAGTTTGTGCCTAAGAGCTTTTGCTCTCATGTTCTCTCTGCCTGGAGTGTCTGTTCTTGAGTATCCATGTGGTTCAGTTCTTCACTTCTGTCATATCTCTGTTCACACATGACTTAATCAGCAAGGCCTTCTCTGACCAATCTATAATAACTATCTCCTGATCTTCCAGCACCCTTATCCTTCTTATCCTTTTTCTCCATAATATTTATCATAATCCAAAATGTGTTACAATTAGCAGATGACTTTCTTATTGCCGGTCTCCCCCAACTAAAATGCAATGGAGGCTCCACAAGGGCAGGGACTGTCATTTTTGGTCACTGATGTATCTCCAGATATGAGCACAGTTCAAGACCAGGGAGGATCCGAGATTTTACCCTATTTCAAAGCTAATAAGTTAGCCTGCCAAAGTTAACGGGATGCTGGCAGAAGACACAGGCAGCTGAGTCAGAGACAAGGAACTTAATTACCCAATTGTAATAACCAGAGTGCCAGCATCATCTGGTTTCCCAAGCCCCAATTTCTACAGGGTGACATGAGGAGGATGAAGTGGTACCTATAGAGAAAGTGCACTGTGCTCCATGAGAAGGATGCTGTGCTTTAGAAAAATCCCTAATCTTTTTTAAAGGGCACCACACCCACCTAATCGTTGCACTGATAAGAGATACTATCTTATCCCTGTGCCCTTTGCTCCAGAGATAAAGACTAGTCCACCTTCCAAGTCCATCTGTTGAACAAACTCTTGAAAAGAGTAACTGAGGCACAGGCAGTGCATCTTCTTACAAGATAGGCAGAAACACAAGAGAGAATTGAGAACTGTCTCCCAATAACACATGGTAGAACAGTGCTTGTGCTTGAATGAAAGATAAAAACTTTGAGTTAAATGTTATTATTATTTCAGGTCTCAGATGAATAAAGTGAGGCACAGCACAAATGAACTACCGGTCTAAGGACACAGAGCTAGTAAGTGTCTGGTGAGCAGAATCTAGCCCAGGTACATACATACAGAACTTAGGGACCTGAGCCCTCTCTAACTCTCACCTGTCTCTCTGTCAGCTACATTGGGCTTTGTGAATGAGTGACAGAACAAAAGAAAAGAGAAAGAATAAAAAAGTAAGAAGCTGAAGGAAAAGAAAAAAGAATAGAGAGCGATTGTTGGATATCCGTACCTGCTTCTATACCCAGGGCTACAGAGTACAGGAGACCTTTGAGTTCACCTTACCAATGAGCATACTAGGGCTCCCCATAGTTGCAGGGGAAGGTAGGGGGGTACCAACTAACCAACCACCAGAACTTTTCTGACAGAATCTTGGCCTTGTACATTGCAGTCCTAAGCTATTTCTTTTACTTTTTTTACACAAGTGACATTCCCAAAACTTGGAGCCAGACTATGTGACAGAGTTAATCAATAACCAAAGATATGTGACAGGGCAGGAGGGGGCGCCTGGGCAGCCAACCTAACTATATAAACCTTCCAGTTCAGGGTTCGGTTCAGAAGAGAAGTGGTAAGTTCAATGCAGTTTTCGAACTGAGCTCTGGATACTGAACTTTCACCATGAAGGTAACAAGCATCTTTCTTCTTAGTGCTTTGGCCCTGTTGAGCTTATCTGGTAGGTGCCTTTGCATATTTTTCTGATTTGACTCAAATCTTTTTGAAGTGTTGCATTACTGATCTCATTACATTCTAGACTTAAAGTCTAGTCTTGGGCAGATCTTTTGGTCCCAATGAAATTGAAATAATGTCAGGGACTTATTCTTCAAGCCCAGAGGTGCCTTGCTGCTTCTTATAAAATTTAGCTAGGAAGAGCTACTGCCTTACCTAGATCGCATCCGAAATTGTTGATACTCAGAATCAAATCTCACCAATATTTCTTCCTTCAGATACTGTCAAGTTAGTTCCTCTTCCCTTCAATAAGCTCATCCAAAATCAGCACCCCCTATATAGTACTAGTGGACCTGTTATTTTCTAGACAATGCAGCATGGCAATTTTAAGTATCTATCTGTAAATTCAAGAAATGTGAACTGGACTAATAACCAGCATAATGTAACAGAGGGAAAGAGGGCTTTGGGGACTGATGGTGAGATGTCAAAAGAGCTCTATTTTTAACATTACTTACTAAAGATGACTTACTTGTAACTGCAAGTAAATTTTGTGTCAGGAGACCTGGTTGGTGCTCATGGTAACTGTTTCATAATTTTCATATAAACTCTCCACATCTTCATCTATACACTGAGTTAAAGATACTGACACTTCTTATATCACTAATTATAAGATCAAAGGTTTAGTAACCAGCTGTGAGAAGGCAGTGAACATTTAGAAGATATTTGCTCTGTGCTGACAGATTGCGAGCAGTAAGTAAATCACTTCTATTTTCAAAGAAATGGGTCAACTTTTATGAAATACCCAATTGAGATACTTTGGTCATAATCAGACTTCTGCTTCATTTTCTTGAGGCTTCAGCAAGAAGGGAGTGATTGGATACCAGTGAGATGTTCTTGAGAGAAGGTAGAAATAAGAAGGGATTGGGTGGGGCACCTGGGTGGCTCAGTCAGTAGAGTTTCCAACTCCTGATTTGGGCTCAGGTCATGGTCTTGCTCTGCATCATCTCCACGCTCACCAGGGAGTCTACTTGAGGATTCTCTCCCTCTCCTTTTGTCCCTCCTCCTGTTCATGCTCACTTTCTCTCTCTCAAATAAATGGATCTTTAAAAAGAAGAAGAACAACAGCAGCAGCAGCAATGTGGGGGTGGGGGACAGAGGAAGCCAGAAGAGAAGTCAGAGTCTTCATTGGAAGCAGATGATTGCAAATAAGAGCAGATGTGGCTTCTCCCATTTAGCACCTGACCTCAAGTGTCTTATTTATGTTTTCTAGGTAACACTGGTGCTGGCTTGGAGAGAAGAGAGGTAAATAATATTTTGTACTTTTTTATCTGGCAGGCTAGAGCCTTTTGCTCCATTCAACTCACAGTCAAGCTGTGACATTTCAGTTCCACCTGAAGTCAGGGTGGGTGTGGGGTACTAGCAAGGCTTACCCTGCTAAGTATGGAGAGTAACATCAGTGCCCCCACAGGGGCTTACGCTGAAGGACAAATGCACTGACACATAGACAATTTCCATGTCATCATATAATGCTTGCTGTGAAGGTATTTTGAACATTCTGAGGCTATCTAGTAGGGCAAGGATTTGGGGTGGGATTCTTCTTCTCTCCAAGCAGCCCTTCCTCCTCTCAGCCAGTTTGACCATGTTGGCATAAAGTTCTTCCAATCTCCAAGGTGGAGCTCTAATTTATAATGAGCAAAAGAAAATAATAAACTGTGTTCTTCCTCTAGAAAAATATTCTTTACCTAATTTTTGTTCTGTATTTATAAATTTATTAACTGCAGTAAATTTGAAGACCAGAGGAGGAAGTGTCCCTTTTCATTTATATCTAGTGAGGAGATAGATAGCAAACCAAAAGGGCACAAGGGAGTAAATTATTACACTAATAATAAGGGTTTTAAGAAATTCTGGTACCATCTGGAACCTAGCGTGGTTAGATCACAGAATGTGCCCCTAAGTGAGATGTATTTTGAGTCATGAAGGGTAAGTGAATGTCAGAAAAATATAAGTGGTAGGTAGAAATTGTAAACTGAAGTGGTTAAGAGCCAAAGCTCAGGCCCTAGACCAATTGGGTTTGAATCCTGGATCTGGAATTACCAGCTATGTAGCCTTGGGTGATTTAATCTCTTTGTGCTTCACTGTCTTCACTGGAAGAAGAGTAGAATAAAAAATTCACAGGATAGTTGTAAGAATTAAATACAGGAATACATAAAAGCACTTCGGAAAGTGTCTGGCCAATGACAGCCATTCCGCAACTTACTGATGTTCAGGTAACAGACTGTGCAAGCGCTCCCAGGGCAGGAAGTACATGGTGTTGTCACAGGAATAAGAGAAGGGCAGTGTGACTGGACCACAGTGTGCAAGGAAGACATGCCCACAGTGTGGCTGACCTGAGAGGAACCAGCACCTGCCATCATTGCAAACTTGAAAATGCTCTCACTCACCTTATTCAAACCTCGGGATGTTACCATGAAATAGGCATGAAAGTGACAGATCCTTCCCATTATGCAGATGAGGTGACTGAGGCTCGGAGCCACCAGGAGATCTGCCAGCATCTCACAGCCTGTAAACAGCACAGGCATTACATGCAATCAGGCATTCTGATTCCAAACCTTGGATTCTTCCTCTCAGACACTTAGTATCACTAGCCCCACCCCCACAAACATGCTTCCATCTTTAAGCTGACCAATTCCAAGGAAGTGAAAACAATTTTAGAGATTTTTCTGTGAACTCAAAGAAAGCTAAATGATGGAAAATAATTCTGCCTAATTCCATTTTTAGGCTAACTGTAACATTAAAACAGATGCATGTCCCAAGATCTATGATCCTCTCTGTGGGACTGATGGAGAAACTTATCCTAATGAATGTGTGTTTTGTGTTCAAAATAAGTGAGTACAAACTTGAATGTCTTTTAAAACATGTTTTTAAGCTAGTTGTCTTCAAATTTTCATGTATCTTATCCCTCTAAGTTCCAATCAATATACCAATAACATTAATCTTACCATGAGAGAAACGAAACATCTCGTCTTTCCAAAAATAATTTTCCATCTCTTTTTCTCATTATATATCTGGTATGATTATCTACATAGATGTGCATTTGTTTACATGTGTGTGTTATGATAGAAAACAATACTTACTGTGTCAGGCATGGGGCAAGGCAATGAATATTCACAAATCTCTGAGGCAGAGAATACTAAGCCCATTATAAACATGAAGAAATTGAGACTGAACTTAAGTAACTTGCTCAAGATCAACCAGCAGTAAGTGATAGATGTGGGTCCAAATCCTTGCTCTTTCAACTGTGCTTTAAAGTCAGGTACCAGACTAAGTATTTGTGATATACAGAAGGAAATCCAACATGTTTCAAGTCTCGATTCGGTTACACTCAATGCTAATTATAGTTTAGTCAGTGGAAATAAGAGTGAAGTGCTCTGAGAGTACAATATTAAAAACAACTAATTATGCCTGCTAGGATATGGAAAGGTTTGGAGGCTTTGTTTAGGACATAAAGAAGGAGAGAGGGGGCACTCCAATAAGAAGAAAAATCTGAACAAAAGGAAGAAAGGTATTAATAACATGGTGCAAGACAAATGTGTTAAGGAAAGGATAGTAGAATAGAGGGAAGTGTTTGAATGGTTTTCTGAATTTTTTCAAAAATCACTTGTATAACAAAACCCATGCTTTAACAGCAAATCAATAGATAGTCTAGATTTTTAAAAAGCTAACACACCCAAAATACCTTAAGTTTAAAAAATCACAGGGGCATCTGGCTGGCTCAGTTGCCTTAGAACATGTGACTCTTGATCTTGCAGTTGTGAGTTTGAGTCCGATGTGAGATATAGACTATTTAAAAATAAAATCTTGAAAAAATCATTCTTGATGATGGTAATGATTATATGGATCAAGTGACCAAAAACATACTTTTGTAACATTTTTATTTACAGAGATGAGAGCCAGCCTCAATGAATCTCATTTTCTGAAGTGATCATAGGCTGGTGCTGGGAATCAAACTCAGGGCCTCAGAGAAGGAGATCTGCCACAAAATTTCTATTTTACTCAGTGCCTGAACACCTAATATGTGTTCAGCATTGTGCCGGTTTCTTCTGCTTCCCTTGCATTTATGAGTAAAAGAATATAGTGCAAATAAGGTAGCTTCTGGTAACTTGCGACAAGTGCCATCAAATGAGGTGTGAGGAAAGTACTAGCAGAGTGAAGGGGAGATACAGATTCCGTAGTACTGAAAGGGTCAAGAAAGGATTCATGAAAAGGATGTCATTTAAACAGGGCTCAGAATTTTGGCAGCACCACAAAGGCATTCCAGGTTAAAGAGAGGTGCAGGATGATCAAAACAAATAAAAGATTCCACAGGTAGCCCTGAAAACCCTAAGTTATTCTTAGAACTCATTTAGCATTAAGGACTTTGATTTAGACTCAAATGACTGCACGTATTCCATTATTCCATAGTATAAATTCCCGATAACATGACCTGTCTTTTGGTCTGCTTTAAATCACTTCAGAAAATCCTGAGTGTTAGCAAGGACTGCTGAAATAGGGCCCCAGGGAGAGAGATTTAATATCCTCAAGTTTAAGAACCAAAATATTAGGTGTTCTACTTTGTGGCGAATTTATTCCCACACTAAAGATTTGTAAAAGGAACTGGAAAACACTTGTTAATTTTCTCATGACCTAGGCTGTTGACATAAAGGTTAAACATCGTATTTCCATCCAAGGGAAGGAGAAGCAATATAACAGCCTTGAGATTTAGAAAATTTCCAAGTGCCAAGACCAAAAGGCCCAATGCTTAGAATGAAATATCAGGAAAATATGAGTGTACAGTTGAGACACTTAATTCCCTCAGCCTTTAAAACCTACCTTTCCTGCTTATTCATTCTATTTTTTTCAAAAATGTTAGAATATGGGAAGAACATTTGAATGCCAGAAAATGTAACTTCTTTTTCTGTAGTTCTGTAGTTCTCAGATAAGAAAACAGGTCTAGGGGCTCTTGGGTGGCTCAGTGAGTTGAATGTCCGACTCCTGGTTTTGGCTCAGGTTATGAACTCATGGGTCTTGGGAGGGAGCCCAAGCTGGCTCCACGCTCAGCAGGGGGACTGCTTGAAGATCCTCTCTGTTTGACCCTTCTTCCATTCTCTCTCAAATCAATTAATTGATTTAAAAAAGAAAAAGAAAACAGGTCTAGAGAAAAAATATGGCTTTTCCTAGTGTAAAATACTTAAAAGGTACCATACCACCTTTCTCTCTATTACCCATTAAAAGCCCCTGAAAATATGTTGTTGAGTTAACTAGAGCCAGGCTCTGACCCTAGTTGTTGGGTTTTGAGATGGGTGGACAAAGGTATGCATCTCCTTGAGCACTGCATGCTTGTCAGATATGGTTAGTAAGAACTATTTTCTCTCTATGTCTTCTCAGGGAATCTGTACTGGCAAGTTCTATTCCATAGACCAGCACTCTGGTAGAATTTTCTGCAAAGATGGAAATGTTCTATTACTGTGTTGTCTAGTACGGAAGCCACTAGCCTTGCCACCAGTGCTTAAAATGTGTCTAGTACAACTGAGAAACTGAATTTTCAATATTATGTAACTTTAACTGATGTGCATCTAAATGGCTAAGTAGGGATGGTGTGTTCTATATTAGACAACACAGCTATAGAAGGTAAGTCAACTTATGTACTGTGTTTCGATGTTTGCGCTATGTATGCTAAACAACTCAGACATAAGTATTAAGCATGGATAATATTTATGGAACAAGAACACATTAAAAATTCTTAGAATGAAGTATCATCAAGGTCCAGTAAATACATGCATAGATATATGGAAGTCAGATGTCCTCAAGTAATAGAGAAATAGGAAAACTTTTATAAGCCAGTATATTCAAGGAAAGGATGGCTAAAAAGAGAGAGAGCTCAGGCACCTGGGTGGCTCAGTGGGTTAAAGCCTCTGCCTTCGGCTCAGGTCATGATCTCAGGGCCCTGGGATTGAGGCCTGCGTCGGGCTCTCTGCTCAGCGGGGAGCCTGTTTCCTCTGCTGTCTCTGCCTACTTGTGATCTCTCTGTCAAATAAATAAATAAATAAATAAATAAATAAATAAATAAATAAGAGAGAGAGAGCTCTGAAAACAACCTCATGAGGCACAATTACAGGATTATTTAGGAATACTTAGCTGACACAAACTGGTTTAGGAAAGGTGATGCCCTGGGGAGCAGAGAGGTTTTTATCTGGAGGGGAGGATGCTCAGGGTTGGCAGTTATCAGATAGAATACAGTCCTTTTGTGTCCTTCTGTGATATCTCACAGGTATTAAACCCCAAAGTTCTAAGGCAAAAGATCAGTCAATTATAACATCTTGTAGTAGCCCAGGCAGCAGATGGAAACCTTGTGGCTAGAACAATGATATCAGGAGAAAAAGAAGCAATGATGAATTAGAGATTGACTTCAGCAGTGTACAGTAATGCCACAGTAGATCTGTAAACTCTGCAGGGGGAGATATTTTTCCTTTCTGTTGTATCCCTAGTGTATGGAAGAAAGTGTCTGTCAATATTTGATGAATTCATGAATAAATGAATGAATAAATGAATGAAAGGCAGAGAAATGGGAATAAAAATCTGAAACCTTTCTATTTTAAATAAAGCTGCTGTTTTTTCATTGTTTTCCTCCCATAGTCACTTTTTTTGTCCACTATGATTTTTTTCGATCTCTTTTACAGGAAGCGCCAGACCCCTGTCTTCATTCAAAAATCCGGACCTTGCTGAGAACCATGGTGATCACCACAATGATCACCCTGTGATCACCACAATGCCTAGCGGGCCTGACTGTTGAATAAAATGCATCTAAATACTTCCTGTTCCTGTATGCTTTTCCCTCAAAGGCATATTTGATTACACTGGGGTCAGGTGACTGAAAAAAAACTCAGACCAGATTTTACAAAATATAGCCATTCTGAAATCTTGGCCATGGTTTCCATCATGATGCCTTTTCCTTCCCCATTCCCTTCCTCACATACTGATGACTGTCTCAGGAAATGTGATTACAGTTATTAACAGACATGACCCAGTGGATCATGAGGACAATGATCCCACAGAGAATTAAACTAGCATCAGAAGGAATACTTGGGGGCACCTGGGTGGCTCAGTCGTTAAACATCTATCTGCCTTTGGCTCGGGTCATGATGCTGGAGTCCCTGGATCAAGCCCTGCATTGGGCTCCCTGCTTGGTGGGAGGCCTGCTTCTCCCTCTCTCACTCCCCCTGCTTGTGTTCCCTCTCTGGCTGTGTTTCTGTCCGTCAAAAAAATAAATAAAAATCTTTTAAAAAATTAAAAAAGAAGGAATACTTGGAAAACTCAGTCTAGAAACATGTTATCCTGTTAGCTTTTGCTGACTGAAATAAATTCTTTAGGTTTTCTTGGAATTTAATAGGGCATCTATTATATGAGAACTCTTAGCTGACTTGGCTCTATGTGTGAGCCACAATAACTCTGTAAGGTTATCCTTATCTTGTGAGTCAACTTAGAAAAGTTAAGTAACCTCACTAATAGCACAGGCAAATAAGATAGCAGAATTGGGTTTTAATCCAGGCTGGACTCAAAAATCTAATGCTTCATCTAAACCATAATCACCTCAGGTGGATTATTCCTTGCCTATTCTTCTGTAGGAACTTTAGGTAACTTCCTCATCTTAAAAGAACTATGTGCTTAGGGACCGTATATAAGGTAGAAATAAGAAGTGCCAGGCGCCTGAATAGCTCAGTGGGTTAAAGCCTCTGCCTTCAGCTCAGGTCATGATTTCAGGGTCCTGGGACTGAGGCCCACATTGGGTTCTGTGCTCAGCAGGGAGCCTGTTTCCTCCTCTCTCTCTCTGCCTGCCTCTCTGCCTACTTGTTATCTCTCTCTCTCTCTCTGCCAAATAAATACATAAAATCTTAAAAAAAAAAAAAAAGTACCACCTCAAAAGAGTGTCTATAATCACTAAAAAACAGAAAAGCAGCTTGAATTCTTGAGCCCTTACGAAGAACTAGCTGAGAATGGCAAAGGGGGCGGAGGCCTAAAAAACCTGAGCAGTATCAGGTTCATCAAAATCTGTCCCAAAAGAGTCAGTTGCCTGACACTCAAGGTTAGGATGAATTTTTTGTCGTGTTCAGAATACGCGCGTCTTGAAGCTTCAATCTGACCACTAGAGGATGCTGTGGTCTCCCGAGTGACTCAGCCAAACCGGAGCCTGACAGCTCGTCGGTCCCCCGTTAACACCAGTTCGGGATGCAAAATGGCTTCCTGCACCCCGCCGGCGGTGCTGGAGGACACCTGAAGGACACCCTTAACAGTAAACGACGTCGCCACAGGAAACGGATTTAAATCATTGAATGCTAGAAATTGGCATGTCTGCTTGGACCGTTTTAACAGGTCTGGGGAGCAGAGGTTTCAAGGTCACAGGTAGAAGCAATACACACACGCAGCTGGTTTGCCCGCAGTGGTCGGGCCCCCTCTCCCGCCCACGTTTCTGCAGGGCCGTGTCTCCGGAGCGGACGACCTGACAGCCGCCAGACCAGGTTCTCAAGACACAGAACAAGAGAAACAAGAAGGGAAAGGACCCACAACTCATGGTACCTAACAGCAAATTCATGAGTCACAACTCCAAGATCGCATTACAGTTTTTGTTTCACCCGCCAACTGGATTGGGAAAGGAAGGGACAAAGGGAAATTTTACCTTCTCGTATGGACCACGCGCCACAGAGAGCCCGAAGAGCTTCCTCTGGCAGGATTCTTCCCCGCGCTGGCTTCGTCCTGTTTTCCCAGGATCCCTTGGGCGGCGGGAGCCCGGCCCCCGCCCCATGGTCTCTCCTGCTCTGCACACACTTCATCTTCCTCCACCCGCAGTGGTGAGCGCTCGGCTGAGAAGCCTTTTTCCGTAGGGCGCTCATAAATGGATGCGTTTATCTACAATGGGAGTTCTCTACTGTGGCCCCTGTGACTCAAGATTATCTTTGGTGAGGGTCACATGCTCGCTCCTTCAGTCTCAAACAAAAAGTCTCCCCCTCCTGAGGCCTCACGCCGTACCGCTCAGGCCCTGGAGGCAGTCAGTTCTGAAAGCGGACCCATTCCGACCCTCTGCTCAGTGGTTTCCAAGTCGGACCCAGTCCTTCATAGACCCAGTTCCGTTTCTAAGTCGGGCCCATCTGACGTGGGACCCAGTCCGGTTTCTAAGCCAGAACCAGGGTGACCCTGAACGTCTGCCGGCTTTGAAGTCGGACCTAGTCTGATTCAGGACCCAGTCCGGTTTCTAAGCCAGAACCAGTGTGGCCCCGAAGGTCGTTCGGCTTTGAAGTCGGACCCATCTGACGTGGGACCCAGTCCGGTTTCTAAGCCGGAACCAGTGTGACCCCAAAGGTCATCTGGCTTTGAAGTCCGGACCCAGTCTGACACGGGACCCAGTCCAGTTCTCTAAGCCGGAACCAGTGTGACACCGAACGTCGTCCAGCTTTGAATTTGGACCCGTCTGAGCTGGGACCCAGTCCGGTTTCTAAGCCGGAACCAGTGGGACCCTGAACGTCATCCGGCTTTGAAGTCGGGCCAGTCGGGTGGGACCTAGTCCGGTTTCCCTTCAAGCCCGGTCCGACTGCGGCCGGCTTCCGGGTCCAGTTGGGAGAAAGAAATGCTCCATAAAGCCTGAGAGCTCTAACGTAAAAGGTGCAGAGCTGGCGCCGACAGGGCTCCCCCGACCTCAGATGCAGCGAGCA
>PITA01024302.1:5263-26610 GCA_004023965.1 Spilogale gracilis
AGGAAGGAAGGAAAGGGGAGGGAGGAAGGAAGGAAGGAAGGAAAGGGGAGGGAGGAAGGAAGGAAGGAAGGAAAGGGGAGGGAGGAAGGAAGGAAGGAAGGAAAGGGGAGGGAGGAAGGAAGGAAGGAAGGAAAGGGGAGGGAGGAAGGAAGGAAGGAAGGAAAGGGGAGGGAGGAAGGGCAGTTCAGTGGCAGGGCTATGGGTGCAGCTGGCCAGGCTCCTGCCCTATCCTGGCTCATGGTGTAGCACACGGGTGCCTCCCTCTCTGCACCCCGCTTGTTCCCTGTGACAGGGCTGGCGCATGGGCTGGGCGGGAGCAGGGAGAGGGCGCCGGCAGTGCTGGTGTGTGGGGCTCCTGTGATCCATGGGCCCCGGCTGAGCCAGGGGAGGGAGGAGGGGCCCTGTGACAGCGCTGGCGGTGACAAAGGCTTTCCCTCCCCCCCGTCCATCCATACTGATGACCTTGGGGCAGTTCTCAGTGGTCACTGGTGAGACCTGGGCCCTGAGCCTCAGAGACCACCGAACAGAGAGCCGGCAAGTGCCCGGGCCTGGGGAGGGTTCCTGCAGGGAGACAGCGGCCCATCCCAGACAGGGCTGGTGGAGCCGGACGCCCGTGCCAGGGGCCGTCCAGACACTCCCTCTGTGTCTCTCATTTAGGGCCCAGATGTGGAGACAGAGGCCTTGGCTGCGGGTGGCCCGGGGGTCCAGCTGGCTTCATTTGGGGCTCAGGTGCGGTGGGAAGATGAGGCCAGGTGTGAGCAGCCCCATTTGAGAGAGAGGTCCCGGAGAAGTCCCCACGCAGGCATTTGGTCCAACGGACCTGGAGCTGGGCCAGAAGGGGCCAGCAAGAGCGGACGTGGGCACAGCCAAATGCGGGAATGGCCAGAGTGGGGAATTGGCCCCAGAAGGAAGCCTGAGCAAAGGAGGAGAGACCCCCGTCCCAACCGGAAAAGAGCTAGGAGGGGCCAGAAGAGGGTGGTCCTGGGAAACAGGTGTAGGCCAGGGAGAGCCGGAAGAGGCCTCACCCTCAGTGTGGGGGTCGCTGTTGAGTTGGAGAGGCCTGTGGGGGAGGTGGGGAGAGGGGCGTCGGGCTCAGGGCAGGTGCTGGAGGGGGTGGCCCTAGCAGGGACAAGGCCTGCGGGTCCAGGAGGGGGTGGGGGAGAACTAGGTGCTGTGCCCAGGCAGACAGTATGAGGGTAGGTGGGGAGGGTCTAGTGCCCAGAAAATGGGGTGCAAAAGGCAGGAATTGGGCTTTCCCGAGGTGACAAGCCCCAGCCCCGGGCTTGGTGGTAGTTGGGGTTGGGGAAGCAGCTCAGAGCAATCGGGGCGGAGTGGTCCCCGGACTCACCCAGCTCTAGGCTCACGGCAGCAGCCAGCAAGAGCCCAAGGAGCAGCCGCATGGTCTCCTGGGAGAGGCTGGCTCCCGGGGCACCTGGCTGCCGTCTTATACCGGCTGCTCCCGCCCCGGACGCACGCACGCACGCAACCGCCCTGACTCACTTGGCCACTGACTCAGCCCAGAAGCCAGGCTGCGGCCCACCCAGCCCCAGGCCCCAGGGCAAGCCCGGTCTATCACACGGACCTCTTCCCTTACCCATCGGGTCTCCGGGTGGGGATGAGGTAAGACCACCGGGCACAGGGCGGACCCCAGCTCACGGAGTCTGGTTTTCTGCAAGGCACTGGAGCGGGGGTCCAGCACAGGCCTGAGCTCGCCCTTCCCGCCCAACGTGCCAAGGAAGCCTAGGGCCAGCCAGAAGTGCCCCCTAGGGTATCCGATGGGCTGCTCCCCTCCGCAGGGCTGGAACGCGTGTGCCCTCAGCGGCCCTGCCGTCAAATGCGCCTTTGTGTGAAGTGGCGGTGGAGAGCTGCCCGCCTCCTGGGAGTGACAGGGCTCAGGGTGGCCGCCGAGCTCACACTGCGGGGCTGCGGGGCCCGAGGCCTGCCGCGGTTTGCCCCGTGCTGGGGGGCGGGCAGCAGAGACGTATTTCACAGGGTCCCATGATGGGCGAGAGCCCAGGACACAGGTGACAGTGGAAGCCAGGCGTGCGGAGTGACCCGCCAGCAACACCGTTCTGCCGAAAGCTGGCGGGGGCTGGGGCACCGTCGGAGCCGTGCAGGTGGCCGGCCGCGGGTGTGGACTCTGGGTCTGCCGTGGCCGCCGAGCGGCTTCCATCCACCGCTCTATCGGGTGGGCTCCAACGGGCTGGGGACTGGCTGGATTCAGACACTGCTCCCGGGGCAGAAGCCTGAAAGTGTGGGTGGCAGGTGGGCTCCTGGGGTCCCGTTTCCCTCCCCCATTCCCACCAGCCTTCTCTAGGGACTCCTCTCAAACGGAGAGGTGAGGTGAGTTAGGGGCCTGCCGCTCAGCCCTGGAGCCGCGGGTCCTCCTGCCTGTCCTGCCCGTGCCCCTCCCACGGGGCGTCCCCTCGTCCCGCGCCAGCCTGGGCTCCAAGGGCGACCGGATGAGCCAGGGCGGGCGGGAGTCTGGGACCGACAGAGCCAGCATGACCGGCCACACCAGGCCGGAGAGGGGGAGCTGAGCTCAGGCCGCGGCAGCTGGTGAGGAGGGAGAGAAGGGCAGACACACTTATTCACCCATTTATTCACACTCGGGGTACTGAGGGGCCTGTCTGAGGTGCGCAGTATGAGCAAAGGGGGAGCCCTGGCCTGAAGGCATGTTCTCATGCTGGTCAAGGTCAGGGTCAGGATGAGGGGGTAGCATTACCTGTTGGCAGGGCACGGTGCCGGAAGCGCCCAGACCTCACCAGGGGCATGAAGGGAAGAGGGACCACCCATCCATCCATCTGTCTGTCGGTCTGAGGCCTCCTGCGCGCCAGGCCGGGTGGGGGGGTGGTGGTGCATCCACCCACAGCCTCGTCCGTGCTCCCGAGGCCTCGGCTTGGTGGGAACTACCATTCCTACTTTATCAATCAGACAGCTGAGGCTCAGAGACGTGAGGACCTCCAGGCACCCCGAGTTGTAGGATCCAACAAAACTCATTGGGGGAGGGCAGGAGAAAGAAGGAGGCATCCCCGTTTCTTTTTACCCCTTTCAGAAGTAGGATACATGTTTAACAAACAAATCAGCTGCTGCAAGAGGAGATGGGGCTCATGGTCTGCCCTACCCTCAGTGGCGGGGCCGGCGGGAGGGGAGCTCCGGTGGCACCCCTTCCCTGTGCCTCCTGCACACAGCGGGGCCAGGCCGCACGCACAGCTCCAGACGGCCCCAAGGCTCGGCTGTGCTCGGAGGGTACCCGTGGAGGCGGCCCTACACTGAGACCTTCGGGCTGCTTCCAGACAAGACGCCACGGACAGCTTCAAGGAGCGTGAGCACGTGCTCACATCGAGGGGGTACTCAGTTCTGCTGGAGGGACCCCCCACACACAGCGGATATGCCCACTGCCTGCTGCCCGCCTGCCATCCCCGGGCCCTCCTCTCTGCGACCCCAGCCCACAGCCCGGGACCCAGACCCAAGGCCCACTGGGAGTCTCACGGGTTCTCAAGTCTCTGTTTTCACTCTTCACCTTCTACAGCTCTCCTGACCCTAAGCTCTTATATTTCACGGGCTCAGATTGTTTTCAGTTGATAAAGCCCCTCCTTGGCTTCCCCGCCCCGGGCTCGGGGTGCAGCCTCGCAGCTGAGGGGACAAGACTGCACAGTGGGGCAGGGGGGTGGCTGGGCACCGCAGTCACACCCTGTGCCTCAGCTTCCTCGCTGGTAAAGGTGGCGTGATAATGGCTCGGTCCTCACGGGGTGGTCGTGGCGTGCCGGTGGCCGGGGTACGGGGAAGCCAGACAGAGGTCAGCTCCCATTCTTATCAATGCCATCCTCTCTGGCACTGCCCTTCAAGTGCAGTGTCACAGGCTTCCCACTAGGGGCCGGGCCCCCGTATGAACTGAGGGCCTGCCGAGGATTCTGAGGACAGCCCAGCCAGCCAGAGGCCTTTCGGGGTGGGTGTGTGTGTGTGTGTGTGTGTGTGTGTGTGTGTGTGCAGTGTTGTGGGTATGGACTTCGACTGGGTCACAGGGGAGGACGGATGGGGACAGAAGGCAGGGAGGAGCACCTCCATAGTGGGGCAAGCCCAGCTCCCTGCTCTCAGTGACCCCAGAGCCCACAGGCGGCCAGGCAGGCCCCTACCGTCATCACCCAGCGGGAGGAGGGAGGACTGACCCTGTGCTCCTCCCAGCTGTGGCTGGGACGCCTGGTGACCCAGGACCAAGGTCTTACACAAGCTAACCATTGCATTCAAGCCTCTCCCACTGAGTCAGGAGGCCAAGGGCGGCTAGGGCTAGAGGCCATGTCCACCCCTCCTTCCAGCCGGCCGCGGGCCTCTCAGGCAGCTCTGTGGGGAAGCTGGGTCACTTCTCTGGGGCTGACCACTCCTGGGGGGTCCTGCTATGGGAGCTCAGAGCTGGGGTCTGGTTTGCTCCCAGCCTCTCCCAGGGAAGGGTTCACACCAGATTGGACACCCAGATCTCCTGTGGGGACTGAGCACTTAACCAGACCCTCCCTGGGGTGTAGCTCCTTCCCGCCCAGATGAGGCCCATCTTCCAGGACCTTCTGGGAGGTCCAACCAGATCTGCCCAAGGACCCCTACAGAGGCTCTCCCAGTCCCTCGAGTTCCGGAAGCCCTGGGTGAAGCTCTCCAGGCAGACTCTCCAGCACCGCCCCCTCCCAGTGGGGGCCACCGGCTCCTGAGTTCCGGGGACAATCCCACTGTGCAGGCATCTGCCACCATCCTGCCAGCTTAGGCACAGACAGCTTGAAGGGGGTCCTGGACCCCGCTACAGACACTGGAGCTGGGGACACTGGTCAGGGGAGGCCTCAAGCACTGCGTGCCCTGGGGCACGGGAAGGCCCGCGCCATCTGGCTTCCCCGGAAGGCCAGCGTTTCCTGGGCCGCTCTTATTCAGGATGGTCTGTGCTGGGCGGACAAGGATGGGGTTCACCTAGGCTGGGCGCCCTTTATAAATACTGCCAGTTCTTGGGCCCATGGGAGTCCCAGTGCCCCACTGGATTGGGGGTACCTGCATGCCACTCTCTGAATCAAGGAGGGAGCTCTTCAGCCTGGGGTGGACCTCCCTCTCCTCCCTCAGGCACAGTCAGAGGGTAGACCGTCTTGTAGGTGGTCTTGTGGAGACCCTCAGTCTGCTGGGCTCAGCGTTTGGGGTCAAGGTCGGCTCAGCCAGGCCTACAGGCCAGAGTGGAGGGGGGCCAGCTGGTAGTGGGTGTGGACAGTGGTTGTTGGGATTGGGGTGCAGAGGAAATCCTGGGGCGCATTCTGAAGGGAGCCTGAGCATCGGCCTCCCGGACCCTGCCTCTCCCAGCCTCTGTCCTGGACGGACTCCCAGGACCCCCGCCCTGGCTGACTCAGGTGGGCACATTCTCTCTGACACCCGCCGCTGCTTGCCCCTCCTTTAAGGGCACACTAGGGCTGAGGACCAGGCTGTCAGGGCCCCACCCAGCTTCCGTCCCTCCCGGCTGAAAATAGCCGTGGGGTCAGCTCTGGGCTCCACCAAAAATAGTTGCCTGCTCGCTCTGCCCCCAGGTGCCCGCCAGCCTCAGGCCACGGTGGGGAAGGGGGAGGGTCCAGGGTTTGGCTTTGCAAGAAGGAAAGAGCCCCTCACCCCCCCACCCCGGGCAGACTGGGGGGCCTGGCATGGCCCCCAGAGCTGCAGGAAGGTGGGCCAAGTCTCCCTTGAAATCCCTGTTCCTCAGCCAACTGAGGACCCCAACTAAGCAGCACACTTTGCCAGACACCCCTGGAGGGCTGGGCCCACATCAGTCTTTCAAGAATGGAAGGCCCGGGTGCAGGAACCCCTCTAGCGGGTGGCCCTCGGTGTGGCTGGGTAGGGGGCACCTCTGGGACTGCAGAAGGCAGGTGGCGTATGCAGGGCGCGAGGGCAGGCTGGGCCTCTCAGAACTTTGTCCTTGGGTCCTGGGGAGGGGGTCAGAGCAGAGCCCAGAGGGCGGCCAGGAGCACAGGGATCAGGGCCACGGCCCCGGGGACGGCGAGGCCCGCGCCGTTACACAGGTCGTACTGACAGCACACGGTGGTAGAGGCGTGTTTGGAGTAACCGTCATACACGGTCTCGAAGCAGCTGGGCACGCAGGACTTGCTGACCTTCATCCTGGTCGGGGTGTAGTCTGCAGAGGGGGGGCGGGCGAGGAGCCCAGGTGAGCCCACCCTGCATGTAGGGCTCTCCCCCAGCCAGGTGCTCCCACGAGGAATCCAAGGGCAGGTGGGCGCCTCCCTCCTCAGGGTCCCACTGACCCCAGGGCAGGGGAGGACCGCCCTCACGCCCTCCCAGGAAAGACAGCTGGGGGTGCCCCTGACTCACAGGTGCGCGTGGTCATGCAGTAAGAGACCATGGCCGGGCAGCGCATGGGGTTGAAGCAGTTCTCTCCATTGTAGGAGCACACGTGGCAGTCCAGAGCCTGGGCTGGGGGCCAGGGCATGGGATGGGAGCTGGATCGGGAGGCCCCTCCTCCAGCCCATCACCCCCCAGGTCCCGTCACCTTCCCCGGGGCGGCACAGCCGGACTGAGAGGTGGTTCGTTCTGGTCTCCCTCCCTTCTTCCCGCCCACTTGAGCACACATCCCCCCCACACCCAAAATGGGGCTGTCCATCCTTCCGTTCTCCATCCATCTTACCCAGAGGGAGGCCCACCAGGGCCACCAGGAACAGGGTGGGCAGGGGCGCCATGGCTGGAGGCGAGAGGACAGAGTGGGAGCGGTGAGCTGGGGCTGGGGCAGGGCACACAGGGGTGGGTCAACACTTGCTATCCTGGAGCTCCTATTGACTCGAGGCACTGCAGCCCTGCCCAGAGGGGGACAAAGGTGGTTACCATGAGGACTCAGGGACCCAGGGGGCCTGGGCAGAAGGGCCACCCAACTCGGGTGTCAGGTTTTCTGAAGGAAGGAACACAAAAGGAGATGAGAAGGAGCAGGGTGGGGGACAGTCCGAGGGGAGAGACTGCTATCTTCAAACACAGGAGACCTGTGGTGCAGACTCTGGGGCGGAGGTGGGGGGTTGGCTCATGCCGGGTCCCTGCTCTATGGGAGCCTGACACACTGCCCCTCCTCACCCAGGCCGGGTTTCTCCTCACCGCTTACACCCCGCAGCCTCCCCCACCGCCCCCCCACCCCTGCGTGGGACATCCAGAAGCTCCCAACTGTCTTAATGTGAACGCTTTACTGGGGTGGGGGGGGGGACCTGGACAATGGCAAGGCCTCCAGTATCTTCTAGGTCCTCTTTAGCATATAAAAGATCTTCTGAAAAACTCCCTTTCCCCATACCTTCCCCAACCCCATAGTATAAAATCAATTGCTCCTCTTGACCCCAGTGCAGCTCTTTCTGCCATGGTCCCACCCCTGGGCTTTAATAAAGCCACCATTTTGCATGAAAGACCTCTCAAAAATTATTTCCTGGGCGTCGGCTCCAGACCCCATTCCACCAAGCCTCACTTGTATCCCAAAACCACATCATTGGGGTATCCCTGAGTCGGTCCCCCACCTCCGCTCCTTTCAGGGCCCAGGTGGGGTCGGCTCTCCCAGGAAGACCTCCAGAGCCCAGCCCTACTTGGGCCTTCCAGGTCTGAGTCCCTGGCCACAGCGAGAGTTCTGGGCAGTGATGAGCTATGACCAGGCTGTGGGGGAAGTGCCCCTTGAATGTGTTCCAGAGGGGCGCTGAAGCAAAACAGCAGGAAGAACTAACTTCCCGGTTTCCCTACGGTGTTTGGGATGGAGACGTCCGACCTCTGGTAAGGCGTCGGTGGGGGGAACCTGCACTGCCTCCCCTCCGCGCTACGGGGACATTCCGGGGCGGTGGGGGTGATGCGCAGCGTCTCCACCTCAGGGGACTAAATTAGACTCCGCCCTTCCCAGAACATCAAACCAACACCTCTTCCAGACCCCATTTCCCAAGAGCCAAATGCAGGATGGCCCAGGCCCGAGCGCGGCCAGCCCTGCGGCTCCGGCGATTCCCGCCCCCTCCCGGCGAGTCTCAAGCCGAGGGGGCAGGTTTCGCAGTGACCTCGACCGTGACCTTCAGCACACCGTACGTCCGCTGCGCCGGGGACTCACCGCGGCCGCTGGCCGAGCCCTCGGTCTGGCAGCGCGAGTGTCCGAGCGCCCCGGGGTACCACGCTGCGACACCCCTCCGCAGCCTCTGCGGCTGGAAGCCAGCGGCGGCGCGTGAGCTCACCGCCGGAGGCCCCGCCCAGGTCGGCGTTGGCCACGCCCCCGCCCACTCCTCTCCAGTTCCTTCCAGTCTCCGCCCCTGGCTCCGGTCCGTCCCGGCCCCGCCCCTCCCGGCTCCGCCCCGCCCCCGCCCTACCGTGGCCCCGCCCCCTTCCCCAGCTCCACCCAAGCCCCGCCCTCGGCCCTATTTCATCTTGGCCAAGCCCGCCCCCGCCCCGCCCAGTCTCCGCCTTGTTCCAGCTCCGCCCCGCCGGCTCCGCATTATCTCGGTCACGCCCAAGCTCCGCCCAGTCTCAGCCCCGCCCCGGCTCCGCGGTCTCCGCCCCGCCCCAGGGCCGCCCAGGCTCCACCCAACGCCCCTTCCGTCCCACTTCTGCGGGCCCGCAGTCCGGGTGGACTCAAACCGCAGCGTAGCTCCCGCGCGCGGAGCGCCGCCCCACAGTCATGCCCAAGCCATCCTCAGATGCACGTGCACCATTCAGGAGCTACGTCCTTGGGGTTCTGGCTCTTCCCGGCCTCCCCCGCCTCTGCCAGATCCGTGTCCGCGCTATTCCTTGAGCCCTATTCAACAGAGGTGCTGCGTGGCGCTGTCGCAGGGCGTAGTGACCCCTGGCCCCGGCTCCCTATTCAGCCTGCCCGGGTCCCCACTTGGCCCTGCCTTAGCTGCTAAGTGACTTCCGCCTTCTACCGAGCATTTCTGGGCTTCAGTGCCTGCGCCCGGTCCCTTCTCGCAAAGTGTACAGGCAAGCTTTGGAAGGATCCCCCATTATTTCATGGACCCCCTCCAACCATAATCATATCAATATTAAATAATTGTGTTTTACTTACATAACGTCACCTCAGCATTTAGTTTTGTTCTGTTTTAGGCAAAATTTAAGATTTTCATGGGCCCTAAATTTTTCATTTTTTTCCTAATATGAAAAAGAAAACACAACATTCCATTTGACTCTAAAATTTTTTTTTCTTCTTTAAAAGAGATGAATTGTCTGGGGGGCCCTAGGCACTGATCCTCCAGACCCATGGGGCAATCTCTCTGGGCAGACTAGAATGCTTGATCACTCTATTTGCCAGTGGTCACTGCGATGCCCCATGACCCCAAATATTTTCATCCTCATGAAGCTCACACTCTAATGGGGCAGAGAATAAACACATGGGTCAAAACCAGAGCATGCCACCGGCTTCAGCATCAGGCTATGATGAATTGATGAGAACTGGGTTTACCACCTTGCCTTAAGTGACCAAAAAAGGGAGACTAGATGAAGTAGCATGGACATCGCATGACAGGCCAGCAGAGTCAGGGATTCTGGAGGAAGGGACTTCGCAGATGGAACTGCAGGCTTTACCTAGGGGGAGGGAGAGGTCCAAACAGAGCCCACAGCGCCTCCCTGATGGAGGAGACAAGGGAGAGTCGGGGCAGTTGGAATTCACAGGGCAGAGCTCAGATGGAGAAGAGCTGTTCAGGAGACAGTGAGGAGAGGAACAGAGGGAGCTGTTGAGAAGGGGCAGGCAAACCAGTCCCCAGAATCACACAGGGCTGGGGGGTTTGCCTAAGTGAGCTGGGAGCAGAGACTTTAAAATATGGGGCCACTGGGCAGAGTGCTCAGGAGGACATTGCCTTAATCGTGGGGACTACTCACCTGATTACACCTGGTCACACAGACCACACCTGGTCCCACCTAATGAAGCCTTGAAAGGATCCACTTGTCTCCACATAACTTGATTGCAACCTAAGACAAAGCTCAACAGAGAAAATAAGCCAGCATCCCACAATGTAAACTTCCTCTAATTAAGTGCCTGACACCCACTTGAAAACATCACCAAGCATGTGAAGAAGCAGGAAAAATGATACCCGTGGTGGGGAGAAAAAAAATCCCACAAATGACACAGCTAGTAGTGTTACTGAGGACACACATTAAAACAGACACCATATTTTCCATACTCAGAGGGAAGCATGACTGTGTAAGGGGACAGGGGAAAGAAGAAAAACCAAACAAACTGAATTTCTAAAGATGAAAAATGGGTCTGTGATTAAAAACACGCTGGGGGGGGGGGGTTGATTAACAGCCCCCTGGAGTCTGCGGATCAAAGATCAGCGGCTTGAGGGTAAAGCACCAGGCACAGGCTGCCCAGAAAAGAATGAGCGGGGACAGAGCGGCGGGGAGTAGTGTGACCGCAGCTTCCAGTGGCCCCCGTGTGTCACTGAAGTCCCTGAAGGAGAGGCCAGGAAGAGAAAAAAATGTTTCCAAGAAATAATGGCCACATTTTCCCGAATTTGTTGAGAACTAGAGACCCATGGAACCCAGAAACTGAATGAACACTAAGCACAAGAAATATGAAGAAAACCCGGTTAGAGCACGTCGCGAGGCAGGTGCGGAGAAGCAGCGACAGCGGGGGAACCCCGAGGTTCCAGCGCAGCGGCTGGGGAGCTAGCGGAGCTAGGAGCGCAGGGAGGCGAAAGCCCAGGGGTGGAGCGTCTGCAAGTGCCACGGCAGGGCAGGCCACGCCCTCCGGCAGGGCCGCGTGGAGGGGGCGTGGAGGGGGCGTGGAGGGGGCGTGGAGGGGGCGTGGAGGGGTCCCTCCCCGCCCCACTCTCAACCCCGCCCTCAGAAGGTGCCTCTGGGATACAGGTCTATGCACGAGGAGTAGAAACCGCAGAAATGGGAATTAGGAGGTACTTTTTAAAATTTTTGTACTTTAGAAGACGATTGGCTGCTTAGAGCAGAAGTAAACGGCCTAACAGTAGCAACCGCAGTCGGAACAGAAGGGAAATGCACCGTTGTGGGTTATTTCCTGCCCGTGAGCGGGCTTCGTTCTGGAACACAGACTGTGGTAAGTTAAAATGTGCACACAAACACTAAACAGCCACACACACACACACAGAAAGAGAATGAAAAGCAAAATCAAAGAGCTCTACCTAATAAAGCACCAAATGAGATGAAATGGAATCAGAAAAAATTAGTCAGTGAGTCATAGAGAAGGCAGAGGAAGGGGGGAGAGGCGTGGTGGCCAAGAAGACAATGCCAGGAGAACAGACTGAAAGCCACCTGCATCCAAAACTCCACGTCATGGTCCAAATCCCCAGAGAGAAGCAGAGACAGAGCCTCTCGGTGCCATCCTCAGGAAGCCCACTGTCCCGGTGTAGACCCGAGCAGGCTGAATGTGTAAGAGAAAGACACACGTGTAACACTGAGGAAGAGAAAGCAAGGGCAACCTCCGTCATTACAGACCAAGTGCATTCTGGAGCAGAGGCTATAACCAGCAAGGAAGAGGGACCTTTTGTAAGTGCAAAGGGGTCAGTTTAGAAAGGCAGAGAGCAATTCTAAATGTTTATGTCCCTGACAGTGGAACTTCAGAACCCACGAAGCATTGGGGGCTGGCGGAATTGAAAAGACAAAAAGAAAAATCACACTTACAGTTGGAGGTTTCAGTTCTCCTTTCTCAAGATCCAAGAGCAAAAGAGGACAAAATCAGAAAGGGCAGAGAGGACCCGAGCAACACAGCCGCCTGCTTCGTGGGCAGGAGCCCTGCGCCTGGCGGGCCAGGCGGATAGAGCATTTCCCGAGACATCTGTGTTCTGGGGCCATAAAACAAGTCTCAGTACATTTTGAGATCATATGAATGGTTTCCTTAGACAACAGTGGAATGAAATTAGAAACCAGAGTAGAAAAATATGTGTAAGAGTGCCCAAATATTTCTACACTGATGACGCACTTCTAAATAACCGGTGGGTCAAAGGAGAAATTTGAAAGGAAATGAGAAAGAATTTCCAGCCCAATGAAAGTGAAAACTCACCCAGTGGAGTTAGTGGGCACTGCGAAGCGCTGTTCGGCCGGGGAGCGTCATTGCTGGTGCTCACGTGAGAAAACTAGAAAGCTCTCAACACAGCGAGACTAGAACGAGGGCAGAGCAAACCCCAAGGGAGCAACATAAAGGAAATAATAAAAATAAAAGCAAAAAAAGAAATCAATGAAATACCAAAAGAAAAACAGTAAGGAAATCACTCAAACCAAAAGCTGATTCTTTGAGAACATCAATATGATTTTCAAACCTCTGTGTAGACTGATCAAAAAGAGAAGAGACAAGCCACAAAGCAGGGATGAGAAAGGGGACATGAGACCAGGTAGTGACAACATGACACGGATCCGTCCCACAGCAGTGGGGAGGGGCCGAGGGAGAGCAGCTGAAGCGGGTTTCCCATTGAACAGGAAGCCCGACATGAGGCTCAACCCCAGGACCCTGAGATCATGACCGGAGCTAAGCACAGACGCTCAACTGACTGAGTCCCCCAGGCACCCCTACAAAGCATGGAAAGAAAGACTCATACTCACCCTCTCTGACGCCCTCTGGAGAAGAAGGGCTGTGCCCACTCGTTGGGAGCCCACCGTCCCTCTGAGACCAGAACCAGACTTGGACATTACAGGGACCCACAGCTGACCGGCGTCTGTCCCAGACTTAGCTGTAGAAGTTATGAACAAAAGCATAGCGAACGATTCCAATAGTAGAGAAAAGGAAATGTAACAAAGCACAATGCCGGTTTGACACTGAAGACCGAGGGTGATTCCCCATTTCCGTGAGATGACCATCTGCAGAGATGTGGGGGAAATGCGTGACAAGATCCCTTGTCCGTTTCTCATTAAACCAACCCAACAACGGACCAGCGTCTCAGCAAAGTAGGAACGGGGCGGCGGGGGGACGGCTGTCTTGGCCTGATAAAGACACCTGCAGAAACCTGCAGCTCATCTATGCAGTTTGGAAAGACGGAGTGCAGGCCGGCGCTAGCTGCTGCGGAGCGACGGCCTCGGATGGTTCTTCCCAGCTGCGCGCTGGAAGCCCAGCCTCGCAATGAGGCAAGACAAGGACACAAAAGACACAAAGACTGGAAGGGAATTAAAGCTGCCCCCGGTTTCCAGACGACAGGACTCTCACATAGAAAATTTGGGGAAATGTACAAAAACAAACAAACAAACAAACAAACAAACAACACCACCCGGAAAAGCCAACTCAAGAAAGCCCTCCTAGACCTGTATTGGTTTAGCAAGGTGGCCGGATGAAAGGTTAGCGGGCAAAATCTTGTTGTATGTCTATAGTCCTGCAACCAACAATTGGTCGCAGGAAACTGAGAGGACCCGATACAGGGAGCGCCCAGGGGCGCCTGGGGGCTCAGCTGGTTAAGCGTCTGACTGCGGCTCAGGTCATGAACCTGGGGTCCTGGGATTGGGCACCGCATAGGGCTCCCTACTCAGTGGAGAGTTGGCTTCTCCTTTTCCTTCCGCTGCTTTCTCTCATTCTCTCTCTCTCAAATAAATAAATAAGGTCTTTAAAAAAAGAAAAAAATAAGTAGTATCCCTGGGTGGCTCAGCCGGTGAAGCGTCAGCCTCCGGCCCAGGTCATGATCCCAGGGCTCCCTGCTCAGCAAAGAGCCTGCTTCTCCCTCTGCCTGTGGCCCCCACCCCCTCCTGCTTGTACTCTCCTGCACTCTCTCTCTTTCTCTCTCTGGTAAACAAATAAATAAAATATTTCAAAATGAAATATAAATAGCATCCCACATAGTACTTAGGCATGATGACCTTGATGAAAGATGCGGAAAACCCCTTCCCTTTGAAAGCCACGAAACAGCCCTGAAGTACATTTCAAGGGCTTTTCCACATGGAGAGGCTTGTCTTCCTCAGTGATACTCACACTCATGGTCAGACTTCACAGTGAGACCTAACTTCTCCCCAGTCCCCTCTGTGGATTTGGCGCATTCCCAAGGGCATTTTTTTTTTAAATTAGCAGGTTAAAAAAAAAAATAAAAAAAATAAAAAATAAATAAATTAGCAGGTTAACTCTAAAAGTGATATGGAAATGCAAAGGATCTAAAATAGCTAAAACCATTTTGAAAAAAAAGGTAAAAGGTAGAGGTCTCACCCGACCTGATTTGAGGTCTTGATACACTCCCAGCGACGCGGTGGGGCTCAGGCAGACATACAGACCCAGTGGGGGGAGGTGGAGGGGGTTGGGGGGCGGGGGGGGGCAGGGGGGCTGGTGCCTAGAACACCAGAATGAGGACGGCTCCTGCTGAGGACTGACCACAGCAAGGCGAGGATGCGCGGCGACCGGAACCTTCTTCCTCCGCCGGGGGCGACGTGGGGAGAACCCACTTTGGAGGAGTTTGGTGGCTGTTCAACCCAGAAGCATCGGTCTGTCATCAGCTTTTATGCACGTGAGAGGGAATCTGTGTCCCCACGGGGACGTGGACGCGAGCGTTCATAGCAGCGTCATCCGAGAGCTCTGCAGGCGTGGGATGGGCGGAGCACGGTGGCCGCGCCGCACGGTGGCCGTACAGCCAAGCTCCCGCAGCCCGCGGGGGAAGACCGAGACGCCCCGGAGCAGGGTGGCGTCTCTGGATCCTGTCAGCCCCATTCTACCGAATTCTGAAAAAATGTGGGCTGATGTGCAGGCTTGGGGGTTTGGCCGAATAACCCGGCCACGAACAGAGCGGGTCCATGGTTGCCCGGGGTGGGGTGCGCACGGGCAGGGGCACAGGCAGGGCTGGGGCGGCTTTGCGGGGGATGGCTACGCTCATTGTCTTGATGGTAGTGATGACTTCGTGCGCGTGAAACGTGTTCAGTCCCACCCTGCAGGCCCGCACTGTTTACTGCACCTTGATGAACCCGAGAGCCGGGTGTTGGGTGCTGAAGAAGCTACAGGGAAGATGGAGTGGGTGGGGGTTGGGGGGGCCTTCGAGCGCGGGCCGGGCGGGACAGGGGTGCGTGGGATGGTGGTGCCCCTGCGAAGCTCCTGGGATGGCGACACAGGCGTGGCGGAGAGCGGGCACTATGCCCGGCAGCTCCTGCCTCCCGCCCTGTTCCTCCTGCTCCTGGTGGGGGGCGACACCGCGACCATACCCCTCCCCCCCTGCACCCTGCTGGGGCCACCAGCATCCAGCGCCCCTTCTGGCCAGGGCAGACCTGGGGCTCTGTCTGACCCATAGTGAGGCCTGAGAGTGTGATGACTGTCCCAGAGGTGGAGGAAAGCCCCTGGAAGCTTCTGTCCCTCCAAGGAGGGGGGAGGAGGACGCCTCGCTTGGGCACCTGCTGGGTTCTGGGAACTCCCACAGATGCAATGATTCAAACTGTCCAGATCCGGACAGCAGGCCTGGAACCCAGGTGGGGGACCCTGAACCCCGGGTGGGGGCTCCCAACCCAGGCAGTTGGGCCAAGGTAAATTTACCTACCTTGGGCTGACCCCGTCCAGGTGAGCCCAGCAGCCCTCTTGGCCAATGTCCCCAGCGTGGAGATGGTGTGTGTGTGTGTGTGTGTCTGAGCACTGGGGCTGGGTCCCAGAAAGAGCACCCAAGCCTTCTGCCCTGTGGTCCTACTCATCCCTCCTCCTCCAGGAGCATTCCCCCACTTCTGGGGCTGCAGAGTGGGTGCCTGGGGACGGTTATGTCTCCTCTGAAGGTGAGGAGTGACAGTGGCATTTCGGTCCTCGTGCACGATGCCAAGATGGAGCCCAGGTGACAAGCCCCAGGAGCTGGGGGCCCATGTGGCCAGACGGCCCCCTCCACACCCCCAGCACCCCAAGATAACACAGACACAACCATGCTGATTTTCGGGCATTTACTCCTATGCAAATAGAAAAATAAATGGAAACCAAACAGAATGAATGCCCAGTCAGAAAGGGTCTGAATGCCTCTGTCTCCTGCCTTCCTTCCGTTCAAAGTACATGCTCTTGTCTGGGGGAGGGGGCCCCAGACCTACGGAGACAGAGGTGCCCCTCAGGGTGCCCATGGGAGCCTCGGAGTCCCCGCGTCAGGGAGAGGAAAGGCCCCGGGGCGCAGAAGTCCCTGGGGGCCCCTGCCTGGGGGAGGTCACAGGCTGGGGGCCACGAGGAGGGCGAGGAGGCCGAGGGCCAGCGCCAGGCCGAGGGCAGCGCCGGGGAGCAGGGGCCGGGCGGGCGCGTTGCTCTGCAGACTCCGGTTGCACAAGTCTCCCTGACAGCACAGGGTGATGGCGGCCCCGCTGCTCACCTGGCCGGGCAGGCTGTTCGTGGGTGTGCAGGACTCCACGCAGTCCTTCTCCACCAGGTTCCCCCGCAGGGGCTCCACTGCGACACGTGGGTGCGGTCAGGCCCGGCTGCGGCTTCTGACCCCCACACCGTGGCACCCCGAGTCCCAGCCCCCGGCCCCCAGGGCCCCCAGGCCCCCGCCGTCACCGACATTCCCCCGCCAGCGTCCCGGCCCCGGCCCCCGGGGTCACTCACACTTGCTCTGGGTCCTGCAGTAGCGCGCGCCGGGGTCACAGTTCTGGGCTTTCTCGCAGTTGGTGGAGCTGGAGCACACGTGACAGCGGAGAGCACGGGCTGGGGGGCGAGGGACACGGGCACTGCGGTCACTGCCTGGACGCAGCCCTCTGCCACCCCGGCGCTAGACCGACCGGGTCCCTCTGAGGGGCCCCTGCTGGGGCTTCCGTCCCGCCCACAGCCTCCAGAGTCAGGAGGAGACCCCCCTTGACGGCTGGGACCGTGGGACCCCTCCTGCCTGGAGGCGGCGCCTGTGCCCGGCGTGTCTAGAGAACCGGTGGCCAGGACGGCGCGGGCTGCACTGGGGACCCTTCCACAGAGACTTGCAAAGAACAGCTCACAGCGCAGCACTGCCGTCCCCTCCACAGAGCCTGTCCCCAGTGGGCAGCGATGGTCATGAGGACCTGAGGCTAAGTCAGGGCTGGGCTTTCAGCTGGAGCACGCTGAGCTTGCAGGAGAGGGGTTGCCCCAGGGACAGAGGGTCGGGGGCTGGATGACCCGGCCGGCGGTCATTCCTGCGGGAGGTGGGGGGACTTCTCAGGACAGCTCCCCTGCCTCTCTCTCCCTCTCCGTGTGTCGGATGCTGGGGGCCGATTCTGAGATTCTCTAATTCTCTGATGTTTTACATCTGATTCCACTAAGCGAAGACGTGGGTTCATTTTGTTCTAAATTCTGAGTCTAGCATCCAGGAGTCCAGGATGCTCCGAGCCTAAAGGGCAGGGCTGCAGGCTTCCCGTGTGCGTCCCACGGGCCCCAGCTGCCCACCCTGCCCCAGCCCCGCACCCACCTGGCCCGGCGGCCACAGCCACCACAACAAGGAGCAGCAGAGCCGTCTTCATCTTGGGGCGTCTCTGGGAGCAGTGGGGGCCCCTCCTTTCTGGAGGCCTTATAGCAGTGACTCGTGCTGGTGGGAGGGGTGAAGGTGGGCAGCCAGCCAGCCAGCGGCATTCCACCCGCCCCACCCTGGCTGGCCCACACCCTCCAGCCTGGTGTACAGCTGTCCCTGCCACTGCCACCTGGAGGGACACCTGCCCCTGGCTGCCTACCCCCCAGGGCCAGGATCTGCCCTCCCCTGTCTCCGGGCTATATAGACAGAGGCCTCAGCGGGCTTTGCAGCTCACTGCCTCGTCTTCCTGTCTCTGGCTCTCTGTCCGTCCCTTGATCGCTTTGTCTTGGAACTTCCGCTCCCTCTGTTGCACCCCCCACCCTCAGATAAGGTCAACAGAGTCACAAGCCTATGCGGGTGCCTGTGGGGACCCAGAGCGGTGCCCACGGGCGAGCGAGGCACATAGAGGCTCTGGCCCTGGCGTGCTGAGCTCGGGGCTCAGGGCTGCTCGGCCGGCCCGCGGGGCCCTGGGAGAAGGACCACCACGGAAGCAAGGATCTTGCTGAGATGTCAGGAGGTCCAGGTAGCGCAAGGAAGGAGGAGGCTGTCTTGGGGCGGGGTAGGCAGCAGGGCAAGCATGCGGAGGAGCCTGCAGAGTGCCTAGCGGCAGGGGCAGGGCTGATGGGGGAGGGGAAGGGATGGAAGCAGAGGCTCAAGGGTTCACTGACTGGGAGACACCAGTGGGCCCTGTCTCTCCAGCAGCCCTGTCTTGGCTGCCATCCCTCCAGTGCTCTTTGCACAGTGCTCTGGGCCCAGCCGTCCTGGAGCACCCGCAGTCTTCATCCTGCTTTGGGACCAGGTCTCTCCATCACCTGCTCTGGTCCCTGAGGACGGCGAGTGCTTCCTCAGGTCAGGGGTGCTGGGCGCTGGGTAGATCCCCCCAACTTCACCCTCCTACAGTGTTCCTGGGGAGGGGAGACCCAGGCCCTAAGCACAGGCGCTGTCCTCCCTTCCCCGAAGCTTTCCCTGCCTGCTGGCTGGCCCGGGCCCCTCCCGCTGTTCGGCTGCGCCTGCCGGACCCTGCTGGGTTGTGGGGAGGGGGTGCCCTGGTAGGCCATGCCGACCGGGACGGGGAGCCAGGCCAGAGCACAGAGCTTAGCCCTGGGCCTGTCCCAGCCCCATCCCCGTAGATACCGGAGGGGCAGGGCCTGCTGCAGGGAGGGTGGCCCTCGGCTGCAGGGAGGGCAGGGGACAGAGCCAGCCTCCAACTCTTGGGAGCACTGCGGGCTTGGGCCAGGACAACCTGGGAGCTCTTGGTCCTTCCTCCTGGTGTGTCCTGAACAAGCCAGCTCCTGGCTGGGCCTCAGCTGGGTGAGGCGGGCTACCTCATGGTGCCATCAGGCCAGGGACGAACTGTCCGAGCTTCTGGGCTGCTCTCCCTAAACATGTTGGAGACCTCGTGGGACCTGGCCAGAAGTACAGGGCTGGTGTGGCGCTCCTTCCAGGACCCTGGCGGGCAGGGAGGGGTGCAAGCAGGAATCTCTGGGGCAGGCCCACATCAGCGGCCTGTGTCTGTCCCCCGGGATGGTCCCAGGCTCCCTCGGGCTTATTTAGGGCAGCCAGGGTCTCTTCTGACAAGGCAGGTAATACGGGGAACCTGTGCCCTCGCCCAGAGAGGAAGTCACCCAAAGATCTGAGACCAGGCACCTTCACAGACAGGTGGAAGGGGGGGTGCCCCGGAGGGCTTGGGAAGCAGGATATAGGGCTCGGTGACAGGGTGGTGACTGGCATGGGGGGGGTGGGAATAATAGGTGGAGGGGGTGACTCACTGAGGCCAAGGGGCATGGAAGGTACTAGAAAAACGGGTTTCGGGGATTGGGTTTCCCAGAGGGCCTGGTAGGGCTAAGGCGTCCAGGGCTGTGGGGCAGACCAGGATTGGAGGTTGGGGGTGAGGCTGAAGTAGACCTCCGCACCCCTAGCCCATCCTCAGGGGCACCTGAGGCCTCACTGGCCATGCACCCGGCGGGCAGGGACACACACCTGCCGAAGCAGAGATGGCAGGCGGGTTCTGGTTCCAGGGGAAGAAAGCCTTTTCTCTGTCTCTGACCAGGCTGCCAGTGAAGGCACGGGCTGGCCACCAACATGTGAGCTGCCTGTGCCAGGGCCCTTCCTGGCAGGAACATCAACAGCAGCCTCAGACATAGTTTATTGTGCCAGAAAGTGGGCGATTTCTATGGCAGGAGCTGTCGGAGAACGGGGAGTCATCGGAAGAGTGCAGTCAGGGAGGGCTTCCTGAAGGTGGTGGCCTGACTGCCCTCACCTTGGAGGCACATTTCAGGGGAGAGAGGAGTCGTCATGAGTCCTTAGGTTGGCCCCCTCCCAGCGTCCTTTCACTGGTGAGGAGATGGGGTCCTGAGGAGGCCCTGCTGGTGTCAGCCCCTAGTACTTCCATGTGGCCTCTCCTCCCATCCTCACACACCCCCGGAGAACCCAAGCCCTGTCACCCAGTCCCCGGAGTCAGCCGGGTCCCTGGGCCTGATGGCACCAATGGAATGTCGGCAGCACAAAGAAGGTCTAGAAGAGGTCTTGGAGGGGCATGGGGCCGGGAGTGCCCGCACCCCACCCCTCAGCCCTGCCTGCTTCCTGCACCCAGCGGGCTGGGAAGCCAGGCGCCAGGACAAGCCTGGACCTCTGCTGCCTCGTGCTTTACCTGCTCATGCCCACCTCCCCCCAGCCCCGCCTTCCCACTGCTCCCCAGGGTCTTGACCTTGGAGTGCAGGAGGGGCAGGAATCAAGGCCTAGATCACCGGGCTGTGGGGGGTCTCTGGGGTGGGCGAATGGTCCAGAGAGAGAAGCACCTGGCTCAGCACCGACAGTGGCCACTCCAGACTTTCTGAAAATGCAGCCTAAGGGGTTCCCATGCCCTGCTTTGGGCTGAGGGCAGGCCCCGGGATGGGCAATTTGGGTTCCCCCCCTGGAGGCGCCCCCACACCTTGGGGTCTGCAGACAAGACTTCTTCGGTTTCTGGGGCACGATGGGCTAGTGCTGGCTGGCCACCCACGGGGAGGCACTCACTCACTGAGCAGCACCCCCCACAGGCCACGCACTCAGGGCGTAGCAGAGACAAACAGGAGAGAGGGGGCCTGCCCACAGGACCCCCAGATGAGCTGGGGAGATGGGACACAGACAGGTGGGCCGCATGTGAGCAGGACGATCGGGGAGGCCAAGGTGTGGGAGCTCCTGAAGAGTGGAGCGGGGACGGGTGTCAGGGTCCGGGTCCAGGGGGCCTCAGGTGTGGCACACCCCTTCTTCCCCATAGAGCTGAAGTGACTACCCTGCGAGTCAGGCCATGGAGGGACACAGCGTCATGCTGCCCCGGGGGTGGGCTTGCCTTGTCCCTCCATTCCCAGGCCTGCACACACCGACAGGAGCGCCCTCAGATGACACAGAGAGGGCAGGGCCTTGCCCAGGATCACCCAGCCAGCCAGTGGGAACCAGAGCTGGGCCTGCCCTGCTCCCCCAACTCAGTGCTAGGCTGGCCTGGGGTTCTTACCGCACACCCAGGCCTCCCTACTCCTCCCTCCCAGGCAGGAGACCTGCCATCACACACAGGGCCATAGGCCTTGACACGGGTCCCTCTTACTTGCATCCCAGAGCCTGCAATGGCCCCACCTGCCCAGATCATCCCCGAGGACCCTGGCCACCAGTGCGGGGCTTCCCTGTCCTGCTCTGCCAGGGTGCAAATCCAGGGAGTAGCCGCAGGGGCAGCCCTGCCCTGCCTTGGGGCATAGCCTGTTCTCTGGGAATGGCTGGACGGCAGCCCTGGGTTCCTGAAGTCCAGGAGAGACACACTGGTTCTCAGGCCCGGCAGGCAACTCCCCTGAGAGGGGCCCCACAGGATCTCTGCCTGCACCAGCACCTAGCACCAGCACCTAGCACCAGCACCTCACACCAGCACCTAGCACCAGCACCCCACACCAGCACCTAGCACCAGCACCTCACATCAGCACCTAGCACCAGCACCTAGAACCAGCACCT
>PITA01024303.1:0-26586 GCA_004023965.1 Spilogale gracilis
GGGCTGGGGGGCAGGATGGCGTCAGGCACCAGATCAGGGGCTGTGACCTACTCTGCACAGCAGCTCAAGATGATGACACAGGCAGACCCAAGGCCTTGTCGGAGGAGGAGAGAGGCCCTGGGGCTACGCACTGTCCAGGCGCCCGGGAGGCAGGTAGGAGCCTAAGTTAGAAGCAATTTGGATATTAACAGCTCTGGATCATTTCCAAAGATTTTTCCATCTCACCATAATGGGTAAAATTTAGTACATGGTGACACAATCTAATAATTAAATAATGTGGTGTTGTTCCAAGAACTCATTGCTAATGACGGGGAGTCAAAGTATGTAAGTAGGCAGGCAGGCAGGCAGAGACAGGGAAGGCCGAGGGGCGCAGTTGGTCAAGTTTCTGACTCTTGTTTTAGGTCCTGACCTCAGGGGGTGAGATGGAACCCTGCCCACTCCTGCTCCAGAGTCTCTCTCCCTCTCCCGCCCTCCCGCTCAGGTGCGCTTGCTCTCTAAGAATAAATAATTTTTGAATAGAGTAATAGAGATACATATGTAATGTGTATAAATATATATAAATAATATAAAAATATACATTACTATATAAAATATATATAAAATAATTGTATGCCAAATTGAATAATGTTTGCTAATTATCTCACAAGTTTTGGTAGTGATGTTTGTTCCATTAAATTGGAGAATTCCGTATCATGTTTTTAATACCCCCGCACCTCACCGTCGAGCCGTGTGAAGCTCACAGAAAGCGTTCCCCATGCATCCGACGCACCAAATGCACCTCCCAGGGCAAGGCTTTCCAGGGAGAATGGCTCGCGTTAGCACTCATTATCTTGGGCCTTTCTTTCAGTTTTGAAGCTGGTAAAATAAAGAGATGTGTACTAAAAAGACAGAACAAATTTAGAGATCCTAGAATAAGTTTAGAAGAATCTAAAATTCACTAACTCAATAATGGAACTGTAAAGAATAAGACTTGAAAGAAAAGGAGGGTAAGAGAAGGGAAGGAAGGAAGGAAGGAAGGAGGGAGAAGAAGGGAGAAAGTCCAAAGGAGCAACAAAATAAAAACTCAAATAAAATCATTTTATTGTTTATTCCGTAAGTGGCTAAGAATCACACAACATAACAAAATTGGAAGAGGGGAGAAAAAATAACTCAGCACAATAAAAGAGGGTTTTTTTTTCCCCAAAGACAATGTCAGGGTGCCTGGGGGGCTCAGTCAGTTAGGCATGCACCTTCGGCTCAGTCATGATCTCAGGGTCCTGGGATCGAGCGGGCATCAGGCTCCCTGCTCAGTGGGGAGCCTACTTCCCCCTCTGCCTCTGCTCCTCCCGCTGGCTATGCTCCATAATCCCCTCTTTCTCTCTCAAGATGAATAAGTAAAATAAAATAAAAAAAAAATGGCAATGCCTTAGATGAGGTCTGGAAGGGATCTGATGGAAAGCAGACAGGGAGATGTTCTTTAACGTGGAGACAGCAGGGTCCACACACAGGGCGACGTCCACCTCTGGGTCAGCATCTCTTTGGGAGGTTATGTCTAAGTGCGCGAGGCCAGGACAGACCACCAAGAAGAGTCCGGGAACAGCACCTCCCTCTTCCCGCCAGCAGACGAAATACGAACATGCAGCCAAGCCCTCACTCATGTGTCTACACAAAATGGCTTCAACGTCCTAGTCCATTATCATATTCCGAAAGTAAGGAGTAATGAAGGCTGTCTCTTAAAACCTTTGACGACATGTTTTCAAACACAGAATTACCTTCAGTAACTGGATCTTGGTCTCAGTAAGGTTATCGATGATTTCTTCGTTGCAAAATGTAACACCAAAAAATTCTGTCAATACCTTTACTGGTTTTCTCTGCAAAATTAAATACTGCTAGTCAGTCTTTTTGTTCTGAAACTCTCTTCCCTGTTTCTCTACTCTTGAACTTCACTCTCCCTCTCTGCTATTCCATAGCTTCCTTCATTCTTGGAATCCTTTCCCCCAGCTCACCCCTGAGAGTTAGAGCTCCCTAGGTGGGTTCCTCACACACTTTCCCAGGTGATCCTTTGTCAGGACCTGTTTCCATGGAAACACTGAAGAACCAGGCTGGTCTGTAAGGAGTCAACGAGGAGATGGCACACATATTTATGCTCGATCGAGGTCACTTGCTCATGCCCCACCACTCCATAAACAACACTACTGTCTGAATGTTTTATGGGCAAAAAGATTTCTCTGTTTCTATGCTTCTCTTGGTTCAGTAATAAATATGAGATCTTTTGTTCGAAAAGGGAAATGAATTTATCCCTCTACCCCAAAATTTATCCCTTACCTAGTGCCTTTTTTTTTTTTTCAGAATCGTCCACCATCTATCCAACTGCTCATTCTAGAAACCCCAGAGTTATTCTTGCACTCCATATAATGGACCATGAAATCCTCTCAAAATGACCACCACAAAATCTCTTGAATCCTCTATTTCTCTTTCCTGATTTCATATTATAGTTTATTCTCCCCTCATTCTTGTCTGTTCCATGGAAACAGCCCAAGTGACCTTCTTGCCTCTGACTTTACCCCAGTATTAATACTCTACTCACCAGAGTATCTTTCTAATAAACCATACATTTGATTATATTTCTCCCCCATTAAAATAACTCAACGTTCCTCTGATCTTCAAGATAAAGTCCAAATTGCTTAGCATGTCAGCCAAGGTATTACTGATCTAGAACCTGCTGATCTCCCCTCTTTCCCACCTCTAACCAAGAGTCCTTACACATCACAAGCCTCTCACACAAAGACTTTGGATGATGTTTCCTCTGTGTGGAAAGTTCTTTAGTTTCTTAGCTTTGTTTCAACCAGATACCTCTTTTTTTTTTTTTTAATTCCTGATTGCCCTCCCATGTCCTCATGTCTACGAAGATTTCTCTGCAGTCCCTATTTCCAGTTTGAAATAGATAGCCATCCCAGGAGCTCTTCAGCCCTCTTTCCATACGAGATCATCACACCGACCAAGTTGGATTTTCATTTCCTATTTTCTCACTTGGCTACCTGAGCAACTATCCCCACTCACATTATAGGTTGTAAGCTCCATCCATGAAGACAAAAAATGCACTTTACTTGGCTTATGAGCTCACTGCCGATCACAATGGTCGGTCTATGCTGTGCCCCCCATAAAGGCTTGTTTAGTTTATTGCATGCTTGAATGAGGAAAAACATTTTAACGTGCAGGAAAGAAACCAGAAAATCTGCAAAGCTTTCAGGGAAGACTATCACTGGTTATATAGCCAGCAGATGAGGGAAATTTGACAGAGGAAAAAAAATTCCAGAGTGTATGTCCTCTTTACACAAATTAACTTCCATCGATAATGAAGTTTTAAGAGAAAACCAACATAACTGTTTTCTTAGGATTTCTCTTTTAATAGCTCAAAATATCTGAAATGGGTTGAGTAGCAACAGAGTCTAAATGTGTTGGTTAATAAATAACTATTATATAGAAGAAATATTTTTAGTGTAAGCACACAAGATAGAGTAGCTGTATCTAGAAAACATTTCAATAATTTCCTGCCAATAATTCGACACTTTTGCTCCAGTGCATTGTGCATCCAATAGTGCTGATGAAATTTATTTATTTATCTTAGTGATTTTTTTTTCAGTCTTGAACATGTTGGTAACTCCTTTTTAAATTTGGTTATATAAGACTCACAAGCACATGCCTAGATATAGGTCTTTTGTTTAATTGGTATTTTTGTTGGTCTTCTGGTTTACAAGTTCATTTCTTTAGGTTTGAAAAGTATTGTCTTATTTCTATTTACTTTTCTTTGGCTAAACCTTGCATTCATTTTTTTGTTTGTTTGTTTGTCTTTCCTGGATTAGTTATCTATATACTGTGCCTTTCCCTGTCATTTTCTCCATCTTCACATTTTTCTTTATTAACTTCCTGACTCATGTAAATGACTATCTTGACATTCTGAAATTCTACCGGCAGTTATCATATAAGAAGTAGGATTTATGGGAGAAGGTTGAAACAATAGCAGTGCCTCACATAATATCTTTATCAATAATGCTGATTGGATTAAATGTGCGTTAAGGTGAAACCATAAAGGAGCTTCAATGATTAGGGAGGGAGGACGATTAATTATTTGCTCCAGGAAAATTGCTGAACATTGATTGGGTGTTCATCAGCCCAGTTAGGTGTGGAAGATTTGGGAGGAATAAGGTTTTGCCTCTGACCTCCAGGACTGAATGCTTAATATTTATTTTATCCTGATGGTTTTTCATATTAAAACAATTCCGGGCTTTGAATAAATCTCCTTATTAAATTATGATGTAAAAATATTATTCGACTCCTAAAAATCTTACAGTCACCACCCATCTTTATAATCCACTGAAATATTTATTACCAGCCAGTCAGGGCCTTGTGTCCTTTCATTTGCTCATGTTCCCATGAAATCTCATTTGCAGAAATCTACATGCACTGATCATTCGTGTACCGAGAGCTGGCGATCCATCATTCTTGTCATACATTTCCCTTTTCCAATGGTCGTCATTAGAACCAATATTCTCAGTTAACAGGGACTCCGTGAGCTGCCTTCAAAGTCAAATTATTTTCCCAAATCGTTCATTCTTGATAACCATCTTGTCACTATTGTTTAAGAGCAATTTACTCAACTGAGTAAATTGGAAGATGTAACAGGCTTTATTAAGTGAGTCCTGAATAGGGTGGCATCCCGTCCACCAAGTAGAGGAGATGTATACAACACAAGATTTTAATAGGAAGGAAGCTGCAGCAAGAAGTTATTAGCAAAAGAAAAGTTTCAGGTAAGAGATCACCTCCCCTGAGGGGGAACAGCAGAGGGTCTACTGTGCAGGTGACCTCATCTCCCTTTAGGGGGTGGTGAGGGCCCAGGTGAGTGATGACCTCATTGTGCAGACCGGAAAGTTCCCGGCTGACCAGTTAAGACTGCATTCCTGGGGAGGCTAAACTGCAGTGAGGTCAGGCATAAAGCCCCAGTTGGGAGACTAGACCTAGCTGGAGTGCTCCATCTGGGGCCTGGGGTTTTCTTTTCGACACTGTACACATATTTTTACTTTACTTGCATTCTGAGACATGTGATGGGTGTGAGAGAGGAAAGACAGACAAGAGCCTCCCTCTCATCCTCAGGACCCTGGTTCCTTAGGTCAGCCACCAGGAACAGAGCAAGAGCCCCGGGGTAAAAAAAAACCAGCAAACATCTAAGGGGCAGGAGTATCTAACTGAGCACCAGTAAGACCTAAATAGCAAACTGAGAAAGCTGTGCTGCACCCTTTCCAAAAGCAGTCTTTGCTTTAACATTTGTTGAGTCGGAACTAGCCTATGAAACAAATAGGACACCAGCGGTCTCCCCAGGACACCCACACCCCAGGGACCCACTCACAGGTGGGCACCACCCCCGGTCTCCCCAGGACACCCACACCCCAGGGATCCATTCACAAGTAGAAGAAATGTCAATATAAAATCAGGAGGGAAATACTTTAAAAGCATACTGATGTCGCGAACAGTCTAAATACCTGTCAACACGGAGATGATAAAATGCATTAGATTTTATCTATTTGGTCAGATTTCAGCGTGTTTGTTGGGGGGTTTCCGCCTCACTACCACGCAAGTCTGCGACCCCGGCTGCAATTCAGCTGGACGCTGACATTGTTGACCTGGAGATGCGTCAGACCCCACTGGCTCAGGACCCAGTCCTAGAACCCTGCCCCACACAGACGCTCCAGATGCCAATCAAATGTCCCAGTGGTCACCTGCGTTTCTGACCACAGACAGTACGTGGCTTGGAGCCTCCCACGCCCCCTCCTTGGTTTCATGTCATTTGTCAGCAGGTCACAGAACTCAAACATTTTGCTCACTAGATCACTGGTTTCTCACGAAAGGATGCAACTCGGGAAGAGCGGGATGGAAGGGATGAGTGCAGCCTTCATACCCCCCTCCAGCGCCTCTGTCCCAGAAATTCCATGTGCTCACCAACCCGGAACCCCGCCCAACCCCTTCCTCCGGGGCTTCACAGAGTCTTCATTACATAAGCAAGATTGATGAAATCATGGACCATTGGTGATTGATTAACCCCCAGCCCCTCTACTCTCCAAGGAGGTTAGGGGGAGAGGTACTGAAAGTTCCAGCCCTTTAACCAATAGGTTGGTTCCCATGGCAACCAGTGCCCATCCTCAGGTGTGGCCCAAAGTTACCTGTTAGCCTAACAAAAGACACCTTGATGACTCTGATCACTTGGGAAATTCCAAGGGTTTTGGAGCTCTGTGCCAGGAACTGGAAACGGAGCCTATGTTTCTTATAGGAAATCATGTTTTCACAATATCCGCTCAGTAGTATGCCAGGTCAGTCCTAAACATGGTCATGGAGAGTCACATCTACTGACGTGAAAGGACAGTTATGATGTTTTATAAGAAAGTCACGTTCCAAACAATAAGTACAATAAGATTAGGTAGTAAAAGCAGGAAAAGGAGAAAAAATGGAAAGCTTGGTAGGATCTCTAAGGATAGTTAATGCTGCAGGAAAAGGAGAAAAAATGGAAAGCTTGGTAGGATCTCTAAGGATAGTTAATGCTGCAGGAAAAGGAGAAAAAATGGAAAACTTGGTAGGAGCTGTAAGGACAGTTAATGCTGCCTGGTGTGTTGTTTTCAGTTTTCCCCTTTATTTTTTCACGGATATTTAGAATGAATATACATTTTGTCGAAAAAATTTAAACATCTGTAATTGACATAATGAAATGTAGAGGCCTTGGGCTTTGGAGGCACAGCCCTGGGTGGGACGTGGGCACTCGGGCCCCTTCCAGGGCAGCTACCAAGACATCCAGCAGCATCATCGAACCGCGTGAGCCTCAGTTTCCCTGACCTTAAATGAATAGGTTTTGGAGTTCAATAATAGTTTTAAAATTCAGACTGTTGGCCGCATCTCACTGTATTATCTACCTACATAGCACACCTGTCCAGTCACATCGTCTGACTCTCACGGGCACCTTAGGCAGCACGGCTGGGTGGTCCGTGTTCCTGGGATTAACCCTCATGGGAGCTTCTGGGGCAGCTCCGAGCTCTTGGGCTCCCCTGGGAACCAAGCCCTGCACACGTCCACGCTGCTTGCACCAGGAGGCAGAGCTGCCCCTGATTCGATGCTACTCATTGGGAGTCTCTGCGTCGTCACTGACCTTGATGAATAAAAGGATGTGGGCACCTGGGTGGCTCAGTCCATTAAGCATCTGCCTTTGGCTCAGGTCATGATCCTGGGATTCTGGGATCCTGAGATCGGGCCCTGCATTGGGCTCCTTCTCCCTCTCCCCCTGCTACTCCCCCTGCTTGTGTTTCCTCTCTCACTGTGTCTCTCTGTCGAATAAATAAATGTAATCTTAAAATAAAAGGACACATTTTTATCCCAGAGACGATAACCATTTTTTTTTTTCGGGAAGGGACACCTGCTGACTCCAGCAACTCCTGACATCTATGAGAGCAATGCATGGCGACTCGTGACAGCCACTCGGGGACACAGCACGTGTCCAAGTGGAGGGGAAATGCGGTCGTGCTCACGAAGAGCACACCACGTGTCGGGGACAGAGAAACAACTGGCTCTGAAACCAGAAAGGAATTGATTCCAGGAAGACGGCAGACCAAGATCTCAGAGACTGTCTCCAACATACTGAACATACTTCGAGGTTTATGGAAGGAAAATGCGGGGCAAAGGTGGGTGGGCACTATGCCCGTCGAGTGGAGCACTGTCCTGGGGTCCACCGCGGGCAGGGTCTTCCTGGCTCAGGGCCACCCTGGGTGCTTGAGGGGCAGCTTCAGCTCGGCCTTCAAGGTCTTCCCCCTGAGCCCAGAAACAAGCTGGAATGAACTCAACTGGCAAGTTTGGGGTCAGAATGGAGGGAGCTGAAGTCCTTTCTCCAAGTGGGGGTTCTAGAGACCAGCTTCCCGGGCGAGGAGGGTGCAGCCACGCGAACCCAGGCCACCTTCCGGGAAAGGGGCGTGGGGAAGCTCAGCCTGGAGCAGGCCCACGGGAGGAATCGGACCGTGTGGAGTTCTGGCTCAGGACTCAGGCGGCCATGGCCCAAATCCGGCACAAAGGGCTGAGAACAGGGTGTGTCCGCAGTCCCAGGCAGGATGATGTGGCCCAGACACCCCTGCCCTCCCTCGGCATCCCCAGGTACAAAGCTCAGGCCCGGACATGCACGTGGGAAGTCTGAGTCACTGCTTCTGAACTCCTGGGGACAAAGGGGTTACGTATCTGCCCACCCCACCCCAAACTCCCCTCATCCCTCCTGCACCCATCTGTTTTCACTGTCTTCCTCCCCAGGAAAGGGCCTCCCGTACACCCAGGCTGTGGGGGAGTGGGGTAAGCAGAAATGGGGAAGTAAGAATGTTCTCCAGACGGGAATAGGACTTGAATCTGGTTTGATTTTTAGGAGAGACCCTCACTTTATTACAGAAACTAAAAGCTTTTTTACATTCACTCTGGGGGAGGGATAAAAAGTGTCCCATCTGGTCAGGAATCACGGGAGCTCCTAACGAGGAACGGAGCCAATGGGCAAAGTCTTAAATATACACGCCCGCACCCCAGAGATGATGGAAACAAGGCCTTTCCCTGGGTATTGTTTCATGGGATTGGCCACAGCTTCAAAATTCGTGTGTCTCATTAGTAGCACAATGTTCTACATTTACCCCCTCGTAAATATTTTTGCAAGATAGTATTTAATGATAAAGGTATTTTGCTCACTAGACTGTCCCCCGCCAACAGCTGGAAGCTGACCTCTAACTCCCCAAAGCTGAGCAAACAGTGGTGGTGGTGATTCCCATCGGTCGCTTCTAGAAACGCCTTCCTGTTTTAAAGCTGGTAAGAGTTTCCTCTACAACCCCCCATCCCTCCTGCTGGGCGGGAGGGGGAAACTCTACCAAAGTGGAATTTTGCTTCTCATGGCTCTCCTTTTTTCCTGCTTTTTCTGAAACCCTCCCTGGAGCAGGAGAAAGCTGAGTTTTTCTGCAAAGCAGGAGACTTGGCATTGGTGGACAGAATGCTGTTCGGGGTGAGTTTCCTATCCCACCTGCGTCAGGGAAGAGGAGATCCGTGACCCTGCAGCATTCTGAGGCGTGATCGTAGAGTTGGCATTTCCCGCCTTTCCCTCATTGTCTCCTTTCCTTGCCCCCAACACCGTGTCTGGAAGCGAGGCTCTGATAAAGGGCGCTTGTGTGTCGTGCCGTCCTACGTCTGCTCACACGCGGTGCCTCCCTGGAGGGTTCGGATGCCTCGGTGCCATCGTGACTGGTCGCACAGGGTGGCCCGCAGTCACCTCCGTCTCCCGCGCCCTCTGGATCCCGAGTGTCCCACGAGGAGCCTGGAATGACCCATTTAGGCAGCCGTGGATTTTACCCAGATGGCAGGCAACAGTTGCAGGCAGAAATCTTCCCAAAGACCTTGCCCGTCGATTTGGGACCCTCGGGCCAGCTCTGAAATCTAACGCTCTGTCCTAGAGGGACGTGAAGCCAAGAGCCCAACACTCAAACCGGGAGCTGGCACCGCGGCAGCGTGTTCCCGGGGCACCAAGAACCTTCCCAGAGCCTTTGTGTACTGGACACCCGGAGCCCCAGCGCGACCCGGCGAGTCCCTTATGGCTCCCGCGGCCTCAGACCCCTCAGCTGTAGGGGCATCTGTGGTTGGCCTCCTTGTTTACAGGGACCCAACTGCCTAGAAGGCAGACAGCACATGCCAGTCCAGGGGTTAAGGAGAAGGAAAAGTCCCCAAAGAGGCTCGATGACTATTTTTAAAGTCACAGCTAATAATTTACCGTCTGACGCCCTGGGGCTCACCGGGGCCTAAAAATAGTTGTTCCTGAGCCCAGGGGCAGGGTCAGGGAATGCGGCTGACAACACGGGAGCCTCACGGCCGCCGACCCTGAACACAGGAAAATTGAATCCAGCCGCCTGAGATTTGATTTTTAAAAAGATGGGTGTGACAGTCTATTTTCCATTCATTAGATTTGTAAAGGTATTTTAAGGATAGAAATAAAACGAGAGCCAACCGGACGCATCCTTCGGGCATAAGGTCGAGTCTAAAATCGTATTAGCTCACGTCCTTAGCAGTGGTTTAGCGACCTCAGAGAGCCCGGTCGAAGCAAATGGCCCACTTAGGGCTGACAGCTGACCCTCAGCCCAGCTGGCAGGGTGGTGACGGGGTCAGGGCCCCCCAGGGGACCAGCTTGGCCACAGGCAGTCCTTGCAATCTGGCTTCTCCGATGCAAAGCTTTGCAGTCGGCATAATGTGCGGGGAAACGGTGCCTGGCTTTCCTTTCTCCCCAGGGCAAAGCGGGCATTATCTGGCCCTTGTCCAAGGACTGGAAGCAGCTCTGTCCAGGTACTTTTTTGACAGCCTGTACATATTTAACAAAGGAGCTAAAATTTCTTGCTGTGAAGAATACGGGAAAGGTGGCTCAGAGCGGGGAGTTCAAGGGGCTTCAAGCCCAGCATTTTCTGTTTTTGTTTTTGTTTTGTTTTTACTTTTGCTACTTTTCCTTTGACTTCTTTCTGGCTATTTTTAAAGTCACAATTATTGTGCTCGTCTGTGGATCCATGTGACTACCTATCTACCCTTCTGTCTATCAGTCGATGAATCAAACTTGGGATTAAGAAATTAAGTGGGTGGGAGGGTTCAGGTTGCAAGTGGATTGCTTCACCCACCTTCCTATTAGTATATTTTAAAGCATTGGTGATTTAATTGACACAACTAGACAAAATCTTTAACCCTAACCAGGAGAGAGAAGGCTCGCTATTTCTATATGTGTTATTTTTCTGCCTTAACCTTAGCTAAGACCACAGGTACACAAGGAAATCACCTTTGTACAGAGGAGATGGTTTCTGATAAAGAAGACACACATCTCTCTCTCTCTCTCTCTCTCTCTCACTCTCTCTCTCTCTTTCACACATATACACAGGGACCACCTCCCCACCACCCAGAAGTGAATCAGAGGCATCCCCTGGAATCCAGGCTCACGGGACGGGTGACCCAGAAGGAGAGGGTGAGTGGGCTGCAGGCTGGTGGTCTCACTGGTCCTGAAGTGTGCTTTCTGCAGTCAGGTTTCTTTCAATATTTGAGATCAGTTCTAATAGCCAGGCTGGGGAGCTTTCAGACGGAGGCTCAGGGTATCTGACACTCTTCCCAGCATTTCTGTGTGTTTTCATTCAAACGGAGAAAAACGGGGAGACAAATGCAGGTAATCGGGCTGCCCTGGAGCAGAGACTCTGGTGTTGTATTGGTTGATGTTATCGGGAAAGCCTGCAAGAGTCCAACACTGAAACTAGGCTTGGGTGCCAATTTCTTTATTAGGTCTGTGTTAGAATGACAAATACCATATTTTACCGAGTTAACACCACATAGGGGATGAAGGAAGATAGGTCCTGTGTATTGTAGAATATTTAAAATGGCTTCGAGTGGAAGAGCTGGAGAAGATTGCAATGATCAGTCATCATTGTGGAGGAAGACGTCTGGTGGTATGGATTTTCTTACACGAGGACAAGTTTTTCCATGGTGGGATAGTCCAGGAACATTACTCCCTGATTTTTATTAATCAACAGTACATTTGGTACAGATGAAGAGAATTTCAGGAGTTATTTTAGAACTTTCTTCCCCATTAAATTTACTCATATAGTCTTTTTTTTAAAAAGATTTTATCATTTATTTACTTGAGAGAGATAAAAAGCACAAGTGGGGGCGAGCAGCAGGCAGACAGAGAGGGAGAAGCAGACACGGGACTCAATTCAAGACCCTGGGATCATAACCTGAGCCGAAGGCAGACGTTTAACCACCTAGATGGCCCTATATAGTCTTGTTCATAAATATATTATATATATTTTTTTCATTGTAAGACACTGTATGTTTAATAGCAAGAACTTTTTCTCACCTCAGTTAAAAATAACACAGACTACCTTACTTAAGATTAGTCTTCATTGTAAAAGATTTTAGAAGTGTTAGAATATGTTAATCTTCTAGAATAGGTCTTGTAGATGCTCCTTTAATTGACCTCGTCTCTTCTCCCGTCATATGACTAGAGCCTCGTTCGGACAAAAACCAAACTCCCACCAAGGCATTTAGGCTAAGTCTGGCTTTCAGAGACTGAAATCTGCCCCTTTTCTCGAGACTACGTCCCCATGGTCTCAGACACGCTTTGAACTGGAAAGAGGCAGAAAGTGGCCCAGAAAATTGCAGAGGGTCAGGCAGGATGCAGGGGAGAAATCCCAGCATCACGCATCCATGTTCTATGAAAACAAGGACTGGAGGTGAAGGGGAGCGGGTGCTTGGAGAAAGTCCGGCTAAATCGCCCGGGTCTTAGAAAGGACTGGGCAGGGTGGGCTCTGTTTCTCTTGGGGCCAGTATTGGTGGGTCCCAATGGCCTCTGAAGGACCACTGACCAGTGCCCATGATGCAAGTGTCCTGTTGAAACTTTAAACTATGCTTATGCCATTTATGCAGTCGTTCTCATCACCGGGTGGTCAGATAATAAAAACCATTCCGAGGACTCAAGAAAACCATCCTGTTTTAAAGTCAGTTTCTTTTTTTTTTTTTTAAGATTTTATTTATTTGACAGAGAGAAACACAGCCAGAGAGGGAACACAAGCAGAGGGAGTGAGAGAGGGAGAAGCAGGCTTCCCGCCGAGCAGGGAGCCCGATGTGGGGCTCGATCCTGGGTCTCCGGGATCATGACCTGAGCCGAAGGCAGTCGCTTAACCACCCGAGCCACCCAGGCGCTCCTAAAGTCAGTTTCTTGTGAGGATTTTCTTCTTTCCGATACTCTGAAGAAAGGAGCAGCCTGCTGATAGACTAGTTCCGGGATGATTGGCAAGCCAACAATAAAGCTCTTGACTTTTTATTTATTTATTTATTTTTGAAAGAGAAGAAGAAACAAGTCTCATCAGAAAGCAGCTGGAAGACTTAGAACAAAGGGTCATGCAACATAATCAGATCCTGGGAAAGCCAAGAGCTTTGATGGGCAGAGTCCTGAGAGATACAGCCAGGCGTCCAAGCTGGAGCCGCACAGAACACTGAAGCATCTCTTGCAGGGTCTCTGAGAAGAGGAAAGAGGACTTTCCGGGATGAGCAGTTTGCTCGGGCCGCAAGGTGTTGACACGAGAACACGGACGAGGGTCCAGTCTCCTCTTGGCTTGGCAAGCGGCTGTTGGAATGTTGGCCACCTGTCCACTTTCTGTTCCTGACCATGAACTGGGGTCTCCAGAAGAGTGTCCAAAACAGCCCCGCCAGTGGTTGTGAGCTGGGGATGGTTTGGATGTCCCCCCAGCAGGGTGCGGGGGAGCGTACTGTCTGCTGGTCACAATTCGGGATGCGTTAGGGCTGAGCATGAGGCTGAAACACCACAGGGCACGAGGCAACCCCCAGCCCCCCGACAGAGAATGAGCCGGTCCGAAATGTCAATAGGTCCAGGCCGAGGAAATGTTGCCTACACTATTTGGAATGAAATAGATCTGATATCTTAAGTGTGTATAAGTTATATATAAATTCTCTCATGCATATAAGTCTACATGGATCGTCTTAGGGTTCTCAATGACTCTTCCCATTGTATGAACTCGTTCACCTCTCTGGAGTTAAGTCAGATCATGTCCAGCAGCATTTTCTTGGATAAGTTAAAAATCTATTTTTCCTGGAAATGGAGAGGGTCATAAAGTTACCCTTTGGTTTGCAGAGAGAGACTGTTAGCCCGACACACACGGACTGCTGGCTCCGTGCCGCCTCTGAGCCTCGGTTTCCTCATCCGTCACAGGGTGAGGGGACACTACCTGCCTCAGAGTTTCAGGCTCTTACGCAATATCAAACATCTGTGTTGTGTGCACAAGAAACCCCGAGGAACTATTTGCTATGACTTTGCGGTTTTTAGCTTCATACCTGAGCTATTATATGGAGACAAATTTACATCCAGAGTGACCGACAAGAATAACACATCGACAAGGATCTTGTGGGTTGATTAAAATAAATCACTAAAATCGCATAAATTCACAATAAAAGTTATTTTTCCAGGCCCTCGTCCCGAACTGTGAAGTGAGCAGAGGCGGCCTGTGTTGATAGGACAAGCCCACGTCTCTCGGGGACCTTCAGCCAGGACAGCCCGTGAGCAGCGACCGACAGTAAGCCGTGTGCGCCGGGAAGTGAGACCCTTCTGGAGCGATTCCCCGGGCAGGACACTCTTCTTCCTCCTCCCGGGGGGTCTTGGTTTCTCACCAGTTCTCTTCCTCAAATTCAAAATTTAAACATGGTCTTGCCAGGCTTCCTTGGCTGGGATTGACGCAAGGATGTTCCTAGGATCCTAAGGAATCCTCCTGCCAGTTGAGTCATTGACTCTGACGTCCAATTTTTATCTTCTCGCCTGCAGATGAAAGGCCCAGGAGGCCGTTGGAGCCCAGAGCCTTCCCACCGCCGGCCGTCTGGAGCGGGACCCACGGAGGCTGACTCAGCGGAGACCAGCCCAGCGGCATTGTGTGCGCTCGGATTCCCAGACTGCTGGGTGACTCAGTCATGGAATGGCAAGCACAGCTGTCTGAATTTTCACCTGGAGCATCAGTGTCTGATGCACGGACCGGGGACACCCACACTGCCCACACAGTGGGGTCGCTTATCTGTACTCATCACTGTAGAGACAGTTTTATTGTCCCTAGGACCCTGGACCCCTTCCCAGTGGGGATGCTCCCAACCGGCAGCCAGGGGAGGACGTCATTAATTTAGCAGAAATGACATGTGTCTCTCTGAGACAGGTCCCAAGGCGAACAGTGCAGGTGACCGTCAAAGTGCCCGTGAGGATCCTTGGAATGCCTCGTGGTAGAAGGTCCTCAGAGTCTGTTTACCTGGATCATCTCTAGTCCTGGTCTTTAGCTAGAGAGGCACACAGACAGGGGCAGGCTCCAGCTCCGGCCATTGGTAACGAGTCCCGGGGGGCCTGGAGCTCACGGGTCTGCACGTCCCTGACAACCACATTCCCCGCTGTAGCCACAGTCCCTCCGAGTCCCAGCGTTTCGGTTTTATTTATTTTTATTTTTTTTTTATTTTTTTTTTAAAGATTTTATTTATTTGACAGAGAGAAACACAGCCAGAGAGGGAACACAAGCAGGGGGAGTGAGAGAGGGAGAAGCAGGCTTCCTGCTGAGCAGGGAGCCCGATGTGGGGCTCGATCCAGGGTCTCCGGGATCATGACCTGAGCTGAAGGCAGTCGCTTAACCGACTGAGCCACCCAGGCGCCCCTGTTTCGGTTTTAAAATGCCAATGCTGTATGTGCGAGAAGAAAGTCTCAGTCACTCAAAAGTGGATAGCAGAGGACAGCAATGACCTCGGGCTTCTGGAAGCAAGCATCTCGTCGTGTAGGTCCCCAGTCCTACAGCTGAGGAAGGGGCTGTGGGACAGCAGAGCCATCGCTCGCTCGCAGAAAAGGAAAATCAAATGAGAGAAGAACATCACCCAAACTGAGAAAAGAGGACATCTGCTGCAAACGCTGCCCACGGGCCTGGGCCTGTTCTATTATCAGTGGACAGTGTTTTCCTGCAAGGGACCTGAAGGTGACAGCTGCCTTTCATCAGGGCCCTGGCGAAGCGCGCCTGTGTCTGCCCGGAGAAAGCCCCATCCCATCCAGGACAGGGACGCCTCCATCCAGGTTTCTATTAGGAACTCCAAGACCCAGATTGTGTGAGCAAGTGCTTTTAATTTTTCCTAAGAGAGAAACTTCCCCTAGAAAGGAGAGCAGAATTCTCTATCACCCCGCACGAATACAAGAACGGTCCTTCACGGAAAGGCATGCATCACAGCCAAGAGGATGCCCCTCACCTTACTTCCAGGGACAGAAGCCCTCCTCCCCATCCCAGGAGGTCCCAGGAGACAGGCTGGCTGGGCACCCAGCTGGTCCCAGCTCTGTGGAGGAGCACGTTGGGGAAGCACGCCCCAGGAGGATGGTGGAGGAAGGCAGCTGCTCCCGGCTGCTCAGCCCTGTCTTTATTGAAACTATCTGTTTTCATTATTTCCATCAATGGTGTTATTCTGTGTATTCTCTGAAACTTAAAGCAAATGGAATCATGTAGAAAATGCAATAAATAAGTAAAATGAGACGAAGAAGAGAGAACAGCGTGTTTTCAGGCATCAGGACAATCGTGATGTCAGGAGGGGCCCCTCCGGCGCCCCACTGGCTCCTGATGCTGAGGGCGCTGGCCGGGCCCCTGGGCGTGGTCACCTGAGACCAGGTGTCGCAGTAGCACGGTCCCCTTCTGCCTTCTATTCCTGCCCGCCGCGGTGTCTCTCCGCAGCAGCCCTCTCCAGCCACCGCCAGCTGCCAGAGCGGCCTGGAGGCCTCGCAGACCACCCCTGCCCCCACGCACAGGTCCCCGGGCTGTTCCGGCTGAGCCATTGCCTTTCTGTAGGGGGCAGTGAAGAAGCACGCCCAAGAGCAAGCCGGTCGCGGCCACGTGCTGCATGGCCGCGTCGGGGACAAGTGTCGGAGGACCGCGATGGAGTGAATGTTGTGTGCCCGTGTGCTGAAGCCTGACCTCCACCATGATGGTCTTAGGAGATGGAGACCACAGAGTGGATGAGGTCATGAGGGTGGGCCCCCCAGGGAGCTCCCTTGCCCCCCTCCCCACGCGAGGACACAGTGAACCAGGAAAGGGGTCTCAGCAGACACTGGATCGGCAGGTGCCCCGATCTCAGACTCCAGCCTCCAGAGCCGGGGGAACAAATGTCTGTTGTTCGTAAGCGCCCTGGTGTGCAGTGCCATATATTTAAGGGTGGCTTGAGATACTTGAGGGGTTCCAACGGAGAGTGCTGGGTATGTCTGCACCCCCCGATCTTGTCTGCCCTGCTCTCAGATGAGGGGGGGAAAACCTCACCGCTGAAGCTTGTGGTTTTATTATCATGAGCGGTGTGTGGCGGTTGTAAGGGGCATTACACGGACAATACCCTTGCGAGGGAGCCCTGGCTGCCCTTGCCCAGACGTCCCAAGGCCTCCTGCAGCTGCCTGTCTCCTGGAGCCCACGCCATGCGGTTCACAGAACGAAGCACGCTTACTGGGGCCCCATGACAGATGTACGTTACCTCAAGTCATATTCGTTTATGAGAGATATGCAGTTATTTCCAGATGAAGAGAGAGGCCACAACCCCTGCCCAGGGAAAAGTGCTGGCAGAATGGGGCTCGAGGCCCAGGCCCCTGCTGCTCCCTCCCCATAGAGCCGGCTGCCGGGCTCTGGAAGTCACAGAAATGGACCGTCCCTCAAAAACATCAAGATCCCCTTGGAAGATGTGATCTAAAAGGTAGAGGGGACAAGCTGTGCACATCCAGTCTTCCTTCTGCCCCTGGGCCCTGTGCCCCTCGCATCCCGACCCACCCGAGGTGGAGAGGGTCCGGGGGTTGGGGTGCTCCATAGTCCCCGGGTGTGGGGCACCATGGTCCAGGCGTCAGACCCAGGCTGGTCCTTGTGCCACAGCAATGGTTTCGAGATGCAAATCTCAGGCAGGGCAAGGTTCTGTGTCGGGACGCAGGACTCACATTTCATACACCTTCCCCTCGTCCTTCTCCAAAATGAAAAAACTGAGGTAATGAGTTACCCCAAAGATAAAAAGGTGGAGGGTGCCCAGGTGTCACAGTCGGTTCAAGTGTCTGACTCTTGACCTCAGCTCAGGGCTGATCTCAGGGTCAGGAGCTCGAGCCCCACGTCAGGCTCTGCGTTCAGCCCAGAGTCTGCTGGACATTCCCTCTCGCCTCCCTTTCCCTCTCCCCCTGCTCAAGCTCACTCTCTCTCTCTCCCCCTAAAAATAAATAAATCTCTAAAAAAATAAGTAAATAAAAACAAATACAAGGGGCTTTCCATTTCCTTTTTCAAATACATTCTAGATAATTCTCAGAATGCCCCTGAGTGATAGCAGACTCATGGTGCGGGTCTCACAGTTTTGACATGTGGAATGCGGGGGGGCCTGCTTAATCACGACAAGAACTTTAGAGAAAGTGACTAGGACAGTCAGAGGACGCCTCCAAGATTCCCAGCCCTCCGCCTCGGCCCTCAGATCACTTTTCTTCCAAAACAGATCCTTTGGTGCTTGACTAAAGAATCAGACCTGAATTATTAGCATTGAGAACACCGGAGGCCGGTAATGATTGGTGGCTTCTTTTTCAAAGTGCACCGAAACTGCCCATTTGTTTCCTTCTTTTTTGGTGCATGTTCAGGACTCAGGACCTGTACGGTATTTAAAAATAAGCTAGATTTTTTCATCTCTGAGCCAAGGGCCTTGGCTGACGTTTAAGTTCCCCCTGAATCTTCTGATTTTTACTCTGGTTCAAAACCACAGTTCCATGTACAGTTGAAATGGCATTTTCCTCCTGTCCATGACTTCTGCATTTAGTATCAAGTCCCAGGCTACGTGCGTAGCTGTGGGAAGGAGCATGGGGCTCTTTGCACGGGATCCACCGGTGCAGTGTTGGCCCTTACGTTGGGGATTGCTCCCTGGGATGAGCTAAAGTCCTCCGTCCGCAGGGCTGGCCCAGGCATGGCCATGCCCCTCCGAATGCCAACACAGAGATGCGAGGAGCTGTTCTTAGCCCGATGCTCAATATAGGAAATGAAAGAGGGAACCAATGGTTTTCACCAACTTAGAACAGAAGTGAAAGTCTGCAAATAAAAATTACGGATCCTTTGCCACAGCCCCCCCACCCCCAGCACAGGCTGCGTGAAAACACGCGATTCTGTAAGCGACTTGCGTCTTTTTCAAGAGCTCTTGGGTCATCTTGGTTCTGTCTCCTAATTTAGATTTGACTTGGAAAACAGTAAAGTAACTTAGAAAAGCCTTACATGTCCCTGCTCCTTGCACGAAGCACAGGGAAGGTCTCGCTCCATGAAAAGACCCTGCTCAGGAACTCTTGGCGGGACCCACGCTAACCATGCTCAGCCTGACCTTCTTTCCTGGTATTTTTGAAAATACAGAGAAGCACCTCAAACCCTAACCTTTGGTTTTATTTCTGGGCCAAAGATTTGGGACTTTCTAAAAACGTATAGTGAGATAAAGCCATCATCGACAGTGGAAAAGAAGGAAAGGAGGAAAGAACGTGTACATACTCATTACACATCAAAGACTAAATGGGCTGCTGACAGGATTGATTGCGAGCCGGTGTAACCCACACAGGGTCTCTGCTGCAGCCCCTGCAAATATCTCCTCCCTTCTGTTCTGGCTTCTGATTTGCCAAATTCCCCAGAGTTAAAAAATAGAAGGACATACACACAAACAACGTCTTGTCTGTCCTTGCGTCCCCTCGGGAGTCTGACTTCTGAGCCATACCCATTCCATGAAGTGTTAGGTCACATGTGCCTGCTTTTCTGCACTTTGGGGAAAAAAGGGAACTGACGGTTATTACCAGACTTCAGACCTCACTTGGATGCTAATAATTAAGCTCAGATTCCTTACGAGCTGCACTGTGCTCCAGCGTTCCTTCTGGGGAAACATCTGGACGGCCCGTACCTACGACTTGCCTATAACCTTCCCAGCTACCTGCTTGTTGGAGCTGACAATTGAATCAAAATCTGTCTGTGCATCTGTTCTTCTGTCCATTAAGGACACGGCCCAGATCGTGAATGAGGAGAAATCTGCAAACCCAGCTTTTTTGTTATGAGGGCACCGTGTAGAAGATCACCATGTCAACATATTTTAATAAGCATTCATTACTTATGGGGCCTAAGAGTGCTTATGCAATTCTCCCTTAAATGTGTCTGTAAATTTTTATTGTTTTCATTGGGAAGTACTTGTGGGCAAGTCCTAAGTGTCACTCAGGCCTCCGTAAAGGCACATGTGTGTCAGCTGGATAGAAGGAAGCCTGCGGATTCTAAGGCACACCATAAAATGAAAATAAGGGGAATAGTAGTTTCTTTATTGGATTAACTGTGGGGATACAACAACACCCGTGAATCTGATATATGCTAGTATAAAATTACCCCCAAAATAAGTATTCTAAGAATAAATTTTTCTAGCCAGTTGTCACCAGGAAGTGAATATACCATCCTTGTCCCTCCTTCTTCTTCTTCTTCTTTTTTTTTTAAAGATTTTATGTATTTATTTGAGAGAAAGAGAGAGCACAATTGAGGGGAGGGACAGAGGGAGAAGAAGACTCCCCACTGAGTGGGGAACCTGGTGCGGGGCTTGATCCCAGGACCCCGGGACCATGACCTGAGCTGAAGGCAGATGCTTAGCCAACTGAGCCGCCAGGCCCCCTTGTCGCTTATGCACCTGTAAGTAGCCAGCCCACGTGATTTTAAAGCCCTGTGTTAAATCTATGATAGAACAGACCCTGAGTAACACTATCCTAAACAGTCCTCCCCCAACCACCTCTTTCTTTGCCCTTGGAAAATTACAATCCCTACCTATGAAAGAAAAGGGAATTTGTATTTGCCAAATACCCATTTTATATCATCCTCACGAAATTTTGCTAGGAGTATGTCCTTTGTTCACAGCTGTTGCTCCAAAGGCTCAGAGAGGTCAAGTGACTCGCCCATAGCCACACAGCTCAGGTGGGGCCCCTAGGACTCAGAACTCAGACCTGATTCTCTAATTCACCTCCTCCTGGGACTCCGAACTACCTCCCACCTGATAAGTCATGCTCCAACAATCCGGTTCTACTAGGACACACCTCACATTTCTACAGGGAGTCTCCCCTAGGCCCTTCCTTCTTCCATAAGGTGAAGGGTGCAGGTCCTCTGTACACGTGCTTAGGAGATGAACTCCGGTGCCGTGCATCAGGCTGCCGTCCCAGGGCTCCACAGATTTTCCCAAAACAGTATGAATGGGGAAGGAAAGTGCAGAGTCTTGCTGGACTGCCCCACCCGAGGTGCTCATGCTCTGAGTCACCGGCCGCATGTGGGGTGCCAGCCCAGGACAACTGAGTCACCGCAGCCTTGCCCCATGGTCCTGCCGCTCCCCGTTAGCCTCACTCACACCCTGCTTTCTCTGGGGCCCTCTTCTCATCCAGGGCCTATTCAGAGAGTTGTCCTCAAGGGCACAAGACTCGCTCTGTCCCTCACTTGGAACGAGATGGGGGACGGGCGGCCAGAGTGGGCTACTGAGCCAGGAGGGGACAGAAAAGGGGTGTCTAGACTGTGAAAGGGAAGTTCCACCAAGGTGATAGCCTTCCTGTTCATTGCAGAGACAAGCATTGTTTGTGATCTGTGTCCCCATAAATTGCTGTTCTGTGGCTGCTGGGGCTCACGGCTAGGGGAGGAGAGGAAGGACCGAGGCTGCCCTTCTGAGGCCGAGCTGCCCCGGGGGGACTGTCTGACGGTCCCCCGACGAGGTGGCCGCAGTGAGTTCAGCTAATGCTTGGCCATGACATCATCTTAGGTGGGTTTTCATCTGCCAGGATTACCGCCTCTTCATAAAGAGAGAGCTCTCGGGTCGTAAAACCCATGAGTGATCATGAAGCGCAGGGGAGCACTGTGTTCTTGCTGTGCGTGCCCATCGGTGGTCCCCATGTCTGCCGCTCCCCGCGGGGCCCCAATCACGTCCCGATGCTGCAGTCCTCATCCTGGGTGCTCGGGGGAGGGTCACTTGAGCGGGGACATGGCACATCGGGGAGGGTCACCTGCGGAGCGGGGACATGGCACATCGGGGAGGGTCACCTGCGGAGCGGGGACATGGCACATCGGGGGAGGGTCACCTGCGGAGCGGGGACATGGCACATCGGGGAGGGTCACCTGCGGAGCGGGGACATGGCACATCGGGGAGGGTCACCTGCGGAGCGGGGACATGGCACATAGGTGCAGGTCCCGGGCAGCTTCCCGCGGTGGCGTCCCCCTGAGCTGACTCTGACCTACTCCACAGTGCTGAAGCTGGGTCCTCTGGACTCGCCCAGCAGCTTCGGGAGGCTGTCTTTTAATTGCTGCTAATGTTTTTCTTTTTCTTTTATTATTATTATTTTTTGAATTAATTTTTATTTTTTCCATCCCCCAGCCACCCTCCCCCTCCCCCACCTCCAGCAACCCTCAGTTTGTTTCCTGAGATTAAGAGTCTCCTACTGTTTGTCTCCCTCCCGGTCCCATCTTGTTTCATGCCGCTACTACTTTTCAAAGAAGAGGCTGGGGTAGTCGCCTGCCCGGTCGCCAGGTCCCAGGGCCTGCTCGTCACGACGTCGTGTTCAGTCCCAGCAACTGGCCCCATCGGCTATGATGGGCTCCAGCGTTCAATCCAAAGCCGAGGGAGGCAGAGCAGCAGCGCCATGGACACTGGAGCACAGTCCTGCCCGCTGACCGCGTTTGCCCCGTCCCTAGCCCCTGAGAGCAGCACACCTGTCTTTGGGATTTGGGGAGCAGGTGTTTTCACCCCCAGAGAAGTCCTAAAGCTACCCAGCCAGCGGTGGGTGCCTGCCCAGCGAGCACCAGGCCTCTGGGCTCAGGCACATTTCATTTGCTCCTGAGATCTCCTGAAAGGCTCTCTCCCAGTCACTGATCCCCAGAATTGATGGAATAAGGAAGGGTCATTAAAAGGGATCATGGCAAGCGAGAGAAAGTTCTATCCAAGGACTTGACACAAAAGCAAGTGAGCCACCCGGACAGAAGTGGATTGGGGTTTGACTTCCTGCCGCCTTCTGGCACCAGGGGCCGCGTGGGGCACGTGGAGCTCCGTGTCGACCATTGGCAGCAGCGCCCGAGGGAGGCAGACGGGGAGCTGTAGACCCTGCCCACGGCTATGACTCGATCCAGGAAGGGATTCGAACTCAATGTTCTCATCTCAGGCGGTCACGGGGTCCTGGCGTCTGAACCGGACACAGGAAAGCATGCACTCCGCCAGGTCCTGCCTGAACCGAGCCGGCGAGGAGCAGGTGAGAAGCAATCATCTCATGAGCCTGGAGAAGGAGAGGGGCGCTCTGGGGGGATGGAGGAGAAGCCACCTCAAACGGCTGGCGAAGAGGACGCGGGAATGCGCGCCACGCTCCTGAGACGAGCTCTGCGGGGTCTGTAGACCAGTAAACCCGCTTCCTGGGAAGACCCAGCTGATCCCCAGGTTAAAAAGCTTTGCGTTTCGTTTAGAAATAATATGTCAAATCATTTGATTATTTAAATATGAATGACAGACACAGGACCTGCGCTAATAAAGTTTCATTTTTGTTTTCCCTGAGTAGCTCTACTCCGAGGCCTGGGGCTTCTTCTGGAACCTTCAGTGCGTCTGTAGGAGGGACGAGTCCTTGGAATTCACGGCAGGCGGAAAGAAGGGGCCTGGGTGGGTGACGTGGCCGCTGTGAATGCTGCGTGATCAGAACCGCGTCTTGGCAGGTGTGTGGATTTCTCGCCAACTTCCTCTGATCTTCAGCAGCTTCAAGTTTTCCAGGAGCTTTTGTATGGACGGTGACAGGGGAAGGACAATGAGCACACGCCGGGTGAGTGGCTGTCCTCCGGTCCCTCACCCAAGATGTCTCAGATTCTGCCTCAAGTGAGTAGCTGGGCTTTGTTTAGGATTAGGGTCTGCGTGCTGCCGTCAGCAGGGGTGAGGTGTAAGGTCTGCGTGCTGCCGTCAGCAGGGGTGAGGTGCAGGGTGTGCGTGCTGCCGTCAGCAGGGGTGAGGTGCAGGGTCTGCGTGCTGCCGTCAGCAGGGGTGAGGTGCAGGGTGTGCGTGCTGCCGTCAGCAGGGGTGAGGTGCAGGGTGTGCGTGCTGCCGTCAGCAGGGGTGAGGTGCAGGGTGTGCGTGCTGCCGTCAGCAGGGGTGAGGTGCAGGGTCTGCGTGCTGCCGTCAGCAGGGGTGAGGTGCAGGGTCTGCGTGCTGCCGTCAGCAGGGGTGAGGTGGGCACTCATTGCTTCCTGTGTGGACCCGGCAGGTGCAGCACACCCACGCTGGGCGCCGAGCCGTCCGAGCGGGAGCGTACGTCTCATCGCCCAAGGGGACTCCTGCTCTGGGGAGCGACAGAGAAAGTGAAGAAGCCCAGAGAAGAGGCAGATACTGGAAGTTCGGGAGATCAGAGAGGACGCCCCAGGAGGGACTCCAAGCTGGCTGTCACGACGTCCTCATCCGTTTCTGAAATGCCATCACACCTTGGGAAGGATGGGCAAGTACAATTCCACCACCTCGTAGCAGACGTGAAAACCAATTCGGTTTATATATTGTTTGGGTCCCTCCTTGGTATTCGGTGGTGGCAACTCCAGCACCGGTCCAGAAATAAGGGCATGCACCGGCCAGCCGGAACCTCGGGGGGCGGGGCTGATTCCCGACAGCAGGGCCTGCTCTGCAGCCAGCGGGATCGGCCCAGGGGGCTTGTGATCACATCGACTCAAACGTGGGGCACTGGTGGCGAGGCCGTGGGCAGACACAACCACATGCACGCCCGTCACCACCGCCAAACTAGCAAGCACGTGTGGAACCCTGCGTGGACAGGCAGTCGTGGGCCGTGGGGGCAGGGGCCACAATCCACAAGCGCGGCTTTGAAAGGCTTAACGCTCCGGCCCTGGTTTTGAAATGGAGAAGCATAGAGCTGCCTTGCATTGCATATCAAATAAGGCAAATAAAAAGCAAGGCACGGAAACTCAGAGGAGAAGACACCCGTGGACTGGCGTGGCCCCCAGGGCTGGTGGAAGGGGCCTGCTTCTACCCTAAAGCTGGGAGAAAAGGGTCCAGGTTCGGTCGTGTGCCTGTCCGTGGGGGCCGGGCCTCACTGTTGAGTGAGTGAATGAAATACGGGCTTTGCCGTCATATCCTCTGTCCCTGGTTCACGTGGACTTCAGCTATGGGTCGGTTGAGAAGGTGAGCGTGAGTCTGAGCGGAAGCTCACACACACCTCGTCCAGGATTACCTGTTACTTCCGTGCAGTCTGACTCCTGACATTAGTAAGAGAGCCACACAGCACCGATCAGCGTAGCAGGACGAGACGGGCAGCTAGCGTTTCTGGCTCTGCCTCCCACGGGCCACGGCGGCTAACTGACGGCGCCTCTGGTCCAGAACGCAGGTCGAGGGTGCTGGGCGCTGCCTGCTCAGGGCCGGTGGTTTGGGGGTTGGAGGAGCAAGTGAGAGCCGTTCTCCCATTCTCGCCGATCAGATCTGTTCCCTGCCAAAGTCACCTGCATCAGAGCCCGCGGGAGTGCTCTTTGAAAAAGGACAAGGGCCAGTGAGACTGGAGCAACACCGAACAGGGAGAAACGAAGAAAAGACACAAAGAGCACCCCCCCAAACCTCTGCAAACATACGGTATTTTATTTTCACTAAAAGTCATGGAGGCATGGGAAAAGGGGGTGAAAATAAAAAAAAAGTAAACATCAGTGAATGAAAATAAGAGAGAAAACAAACCAACATGTGTATCTGAACGTACGGGCAGAACATATGCTGAATTGGGGGAGCTCCAAGCATGCAGGCTGAGACCTGGTGATGGATGAGGCTTTCCATGCACAGAATTCCCTCTGTCAGAAAGAACGGAGTATGTTAAATACTGCGGGTATATTAACCGGAGGACATCGCTGAGACACCTGTTTAATGGGAACCTAAGCACGGCCCACCCGACTCAGAGCAATTGGACCAGTCTCGGGATTGACAGCCGTGCATAGAATCCGTGGTGACACTGGGGACTTCTGTGTTCTTTGTCATTTGTCAAAAACACTGTGCTTTCAGCTCAGGGAATGTGTTGGTCAATCCCATTCTGCCATTGGTCAGCATGCTCATGGCTTCTGACAGGAAGGTGTTTTACTCAAAGATTTGCAGCACTTCCTTCCTGTAAGATTTCAGTAGCATGGCAAGAATTGCAAGAGGAAGCTGTGGGAGTGATCATAAAAACACCCCGCAAAGCCCAAGGTTGTCCTTCACTGGATTACGGGAAAATGTGGAAAGTGAACATGAGTGCACAATGTTTAACACTGAGTTTAAAAAAAAAAAATCTATTTTTAAATGACTTCTGTGGGGGAAAACCAGAGCTATTTTCCCAACTGAGAAATAAGTAACCACCACACAATGAACATAATCATCAGCTATCAGGTGCATACGTCAGCTTCCAGACCCTGTGCTCGGTCCTCACGGACCTACCTTTTCTCCAGTCTTTCAACGATCCCAAAAGGATTCACCTTATTCCCATTTTGGAGCTGTGAAACATAAAGTTCAAAGAGTTTAGGAAACTATCACACAGCGAGAATTAATGCATCTTTTCGTTTGTGAGTTCTGTGTGGGAAGGTCCGCCATCGATTCCCCAGAACCTAGGACAGCAAATGCCCGGGCTTGGCAAATAGACTAGAATTCCCTTTAAAAAAAAAAAAAAGTAGTTCCTAGATTGGGCCACTGTTAAAAGTTTCCAAGGGAAGTCGCAGCTTGAAGAAAGGGCTCGGGGGTATTTGGACAACAGTGTTCCCACGTTCCGGTGTGGTTGTGTGTTTTCCAGGTGCCCCCCGCCCCCAGCTGTCACTGGACTACATGAATCCTTCAAAGACAACAGTCCTGATCACCTAGGCACAGGAAGCTCGTGGGTGGGTCGTGATTGATTCATGGTGAACCAGAAGTTGCTGTCGGGCCTTCCTCTCTCAAGCCCCATAGACGTCTCTAGTCCCCGTGGGACCAGAGCGGGTTCCCAGAGCCTCCTCCCCCGACATGCTTGAAGTTGAGAGT